>WOGP01002028.1:0-17589 GCA_015342065.1 Leptinotarsa undecemlineata
TGAACATTTGAAAGTCATATTTGTTTTCGAAATATTAAGGGAGAGTAGGTAGATTGGAATCACACCAAGACTTGAATTTTTGTATATCATGAGCTATTGTCTCATTGAGTATATCTATACCTGATATTTCTTAAGAATATTCAATTAAAATACTATACTCCGTTCATCTGAGCAACAGAGTGCTCCAAAACATTATCATGCATATAGCACGTGATACCCCAGACAAGGCTGCTTGTACAGAGTCGATCAATTTTTCTTTATTAATAGTATGCGGATGGGTTTAGAAATTTTTTTTAGGTGTAGTGTAGGGATACAAATTAGCAGTTCCTCCAGTCATATCAGTACTTGGCATTTTGAAAATTTTAAACTGCAAAATACCGTATATGTACACATCACAGTCATTAAAATTTAACTCACCACTCCGACACTATAAAATGAATTTCGCTAACCAATCGTAGTTAAATCTGATTGGTCAGCGTTAGGAGGTTTGTTAATTTTACCAAATAGATGCAAATGCTCGTGGTGATCATGCTTTGATCACGAATCTATCTTTGTTCGGGTTACTTTGCTGGATGGACATAGTTTAATATATCCAGAACTGAAAACCCAACACAGTCAGAGAATCAACAATTCTCAGATTGTTCTATTACATATACAATTACTATATGTGGATTCATCCAGACTAAATCATCACCAAGTAACCATTGGTTTTGCGATTTAGTTTTCTACATAACAAATGTCACGTTTTGAATACCCCAAGCATCTCATCTATCAACTCATCATATCCCATTATCTATTGACTGCTGGTAAGTTGGAAATAATATTCAGGTCGATATTATAAAATACAATGTTATCAATCGTACGTTAAAAGATAAGACCTCGTTGATAGGCTTATGAGGGTTGTCGTTCGTGAAAGAGCGTCAGCTGGTTAACGGAAAACATTTCTATCATCATCTATCATATTTTCCTTTATAAAAATTGCTCTTCCCATCTCAAAATCTTTCACAATAATAACAAAGAACAAACCTTTAGCAGGTGTTTACCAGAATCTACGGTGAAGGTAGGTGGGAGAGATGAATATTTCGAGATTTTATTTTGAAATATATATTTTCTTGTACGTATGTATCTCCCCTCGATACTGTGTTCAGATACGAGTTACTCTCTCTCAGTGTATTGGTACATGGGATGTTCCTTTCCCGCTTGGGGCTTTTTTCACGAGATGGAGCTGTTATTAGTTAACAGCTTTGTATATACAATGTTAACAGTATTTCTCCTGAACAAAAAATTCATTGAAACTAATCGAGTCAAGGGCACTTTGATGTTTGGGTCAGATATTTTCTGCACTGATGAGAGGTAATACCTCGAAACCGGTCTGTAGGTTATCTTTTTCAATAATTTCAGCATGATCCTGCTGCTGGGTGAACGAGAAACATCTGCGAGATGGATATAATTCAATATCCATTATGGTATCAGCCCGGGCAGTAGTTGTTTTCCGGCAGGCATTTACCATAACCTCTTACTCCAGAAGCTCAACAGATATGGAGTAGGTGGGGTACTACTGGAATGGATTAGTACATATCTTACAAATAGGACTCAAATGGTTAGAGTGAATTATCACTACTCCACGTTATTCGAAGTAACCTCTGGTGTTCCTCGGGGGTCACCCTCGGTCCCTTATTCAATTTATTTATTAACGACATTATTCATTGTTTCCGGCACGCCAGAGCACTATTATTTGCAGATGTTTTAAAACTTTTCCAATTATTAAAACCTCTTTGGATGCCCATAGGCTTGTCTGACCTTGACAATCTACCAAACTGGTGCTCCTTAAAAGGCATGGACTTGAATGCCACAAAGTGCCATGGCATGCGCTTGTATCGATCCCATGTATCTTCTACCACTTTTGATTACACTTCAAATGGTCATGTCTTGGAGTCTGTTGTTCTTCAGTCTGGTCCCCTAGTTGGGTAACTTATATCAAGAACATCGAAAATATCCAACAGAACTTTCTTCTCAGATACATAGCATATAAATAGGGTGTCCCTTGCGGGTATGAGTTGCTACTGCAATCTATAAGCATGTCCTCCTTGGAAACTAGGAGGAAACAGAGAGATCTGACACTACTTTTAAATATTATCAACGGCAAATTCAGTTGTGCTGAACTCCTAGAAAAAATTTATCTAAATGTTCAAAACCGCTCAACTCGACAGCAACAAACATTTTATGTACCATTTTATCGTTTGAATCACACATTTAATAGCTGAATTCCAAAAATCTTACGATTAACCAATAGTAACGTTGATCTTGAGATATTTAACATCTTTTTGCATCATTTCAAAACTGAATTATAGAATACTGTGCTTTAATGTTTTAGTGTATAGTTTATGGTAATACATATATGTCTTCAGACATACAGAAATGTATTTATTTGTCTTGTTTGATATTGTACTCTGTATAATGTTTTTGGGAAAAAAAGCTTAACTATTTAGTATTGTTTGATTTGAAAGTAGTAGAAAAAACTACAACTCCAATTGAATTTTTATTTTACAGACAAAACTCTCATTTTGAAGATGAATACCAACACGAGGGGGACATCATTGCCACTTGCCCTGAGCCTTTAGGGGAGGAAACTCTGGTTAACCCCAATACAGAGAACTGCCAACAAAATGAACAACCAGAAACCACAGAAAATATCTCCGAATATCTCCAAGCAGTTGACCTGACAACAAAAACGTGCAAACTTTGCGAACAATCTTTCACCACCAAAACTGACCTAAAAAACCACATGTCCTCCTCCCACAATCTTAAACAGCCTAAGTTCAGAAGAAAAAAGTCCGAGATAGACGCACTATTTTCCTGCCCAAAGTGCCACAAGCGCTTCACTAGGAAATTCGATATGCACAAACACATCCAAAACAAACACCCCGACAAAGTAGATAACATAACCCCTTCTGTCAAATCTAAAAACGTTGAAATACTAAAAAAGTGCAAAGCAGACACTCACTACACTTGCGACATCTGCAACAGCAATTTCGTAAAAAGCAGTAGTCTCTTGCGACACAGAAACACCCACCTCAACGAGAAGCCTTACTGCTGCCATATTTGCGGCGCCAAGTTCCAGACATCGGAGCACCTGACCAGACACATTGAGCAACTCCACTACGACAGGAAAAAGTTCCACTGCGTCTACTGCGACCAGTGGTTCAAGAGCAAGCCAACCAGAGACGAACACCTAAACATTCATACTCAGGCTAGGCCGTTCATGTGCGACATTTGCGGCAGGGCGTTTAAACAGAAAGCGTCCCTGTATGTTCACAAGAAGTTTCACGGGGACGTGTTCCCTTTCGAGTGCAGAATATGCGACAAAAAGTTTAGGAGGAACGGCGACCTGAAGGTACACCAGTGGATACACAGTGGGGAGCGACCTTATGGCTGCGATATCTGCAAGAAGTCGTTCAGGTTGGGGCAGGATCTGAAAAGACATTACAGAACGCACGGTACATATACCTGCGGCGATTGTAATTTGAGTTTCGACCAGATGAAGTCGTTCAAGGCGCACAAAAAGTTACATAACAATAAAACTTGAATGGAAACTTAATAAACAGAAACAGATCTGATTTTCATGCTTTCTTTAAAATTCTTGTTTCGATTATCAACAGTAGATATTCACGCAATAACTGAAACACACCTTAAAATATTGCAAAACATATAATTTAATCTCCATTCCGACTAGTACAATTATTATTTTTGTTTGTTTAAACCATTCTTTCAAACTCCCAGTGGCAAAAAGATGAAGTTTGGAGAATTTCAGTGTTCAGTTCACAATTTTTTTGTATTAGTTTGTATTAATACATCTCTCAAAATCATAGTTTAGTTGGGTTAAATGTGTGCATATCCCAAATTTTCGAAATTTTGCTAAGCAAATGACTTGAGTATAGAATATTTTGATAAAATGATCAAACAAAAGCATTCACTTCAAGCAAAATTTTGAAAATGTTTAAAAAAGCAAACATTTTGATTGATTGAGCTTGGTGTATGCAAGACATACCTTGGAAATCATTTTTAGAAAAAGAAAATGACAATATAAATTTGAAAAAAACCTAACTTTAAAATTTAAATCTAAGGATTCTTATCAGATATGTCCAAATTATCAAGTTCCTTTAATTATAATTACCTGCAGTAATGGATGTCATTTCTAATATTCAACAATTAGATAGATATATGAAATGTGGTCTATTATCTCTCGATTTGCGAAAGGCATTTGACACAGTTAATCATAATATTTTATTGAAAAAATTGAATAATTTGGTATTCGAGGAATTATTCATAGATGGTTTGAAAATTATTCATCTAACAGAAAACAGTTTGTGTGCCTAAAGAAAAATGCCAGTTTACTGAAAACTATCACCTGTGGTGTTCCACAAGGGTCTATTTTGGGTCCAGTTTTATTTTTGATTTACATAAATTCCGTTTCAAAATTATTGTTGAAAGGAAATATTAAGTCATACGCGGATGACACATTGCTTTATTTTTCTAGTGATACTAAAGAAGTTTACAATAACATAAAAAATTACATTATATTGCTAATCTCTTGGTTAAATTATCATAAATTTAGTTTGAATTATGAAAAGTCTTCTCTAATGTTGATAACTAAGAACAAAAGCACAAAATGTTTAGGACTATACATTGATGAATACTAATATTGAGATGTTAAAAAAGAAAATTGGACCAATATCAGGAATATTATTTAGGATTAGAAATTTTATTCGATTAAAATAACTCAAATGTATATATTTTTGTTTGGTTTATTCATATCTACAATAATTAATTTTAATTTGGGGAAATGCTAATTTATCAATAATAAATCCTCTCAAGAGACTCAAAATATCTTGACCCTACGTCAAATTTATATATACCACTTGATCTTTTAGATATTGAGTCCATTTTTGAATTGAAAGTTTGTTGTTTCATTCATTCTGTTAGAAAAAATAACAAACATTCGAATTTGGAATTCAATCAAATAAATACCATCCATGACTATAATAAGATAAGCAAAAAACTACTAGTTAAATCATATCACTCAAAATTTGGGAAGAAATCAATATTTCATTTAAGAGTTAAAATATATAACAATCTTTCAGAGAAACTAAAAATGAACGAAAAAATAAAATTCAAATCGGAATTGAAAAAGTTTCTGCTTTCTTCCTCTAATTAAAATTCTGATCTCTATATTACATTTTTTTGTTTTTAATTACCATTATAATTTAAAAATGTATATATTTATACATGTATGTGTGTGTATATGTATGTATGTATATCTGCATATATGTGTTTGTATTTATGTGCTGTATATTTAACTGATATTATTATTATTATTATTGTAGCGCTTGTCATGAGCCCGATTTACGTTCATTTAAATGGTGAAACAGGTCTAGTGGATGTAATCGCTTTGAATTTCTGTGAGAGCTGACTTCAGCTTTTTGTTCATGTTTATGATGAAACATTTCATTGAAATCTGTCAAATTCATTGTTTAAATGTTTGTAGGTAGTCGGAAAACAAAACATATCAGTTTTGTAAAAATGTTTTCACTCAATCATCTAAGGTGGGATAAAGTATATTTCTCTTAAATAAATCACAATAATAACATCAATTAACACTTCTATACTGAAAAATAACTTGATGCAGCAATAGAGAGATATGAATAATGGCGCATATAACTAAATAGGGATACCTCAGTACACTACGGACTAATCACTCAACTGTAGCAGTCACCTGACTGGTATTCGAATCTCTTCCCAGACTACTTCCCGGTGAATCTGCGTTTTCATTCAAAAGCCGCTGCCGTTCTCTGTACATGGACACCCTGATGTTTTCCAGTTGGTGATACCTGCACAGTTTCAGCAGAGCACACACAGATAGACCTACCCAAGTGGTGAAAGAGCCCCATATGCCGAACTGTGCGGTTCCTAGCTGCATGTAAAAATTGGTTGTGTTTATTTTGTCGGCGAGGTCTATGTCTTGTCCTGCAGCTAGTTCGCACCTAAAAAAAGAGCTTTATATTACAGCTTTCTCACATACATAGTTGTGTATGGTTCAATTAGTTTTTTGTGAATGCCTTGAAGATGGGGGTGTTGATGAACTTGATTCATGCTTTCAACGTTATGAAAGAGAAGAATATTCAAATAAGTTAATCAAATATACAGTCAAGGGGCAAACCAGCAGCATACAAATATAGTTTTGATTCATAAATTTATTGAACGAAGAACGCAAATTTTACAATGCATTTCGTTATTACCACATTATTTATTTATTATGAAATGAAGTCTATTATTTAATGGAATTAATTATATAATTATTATAATTAGAAAGAAAAAGCTCGCATCACCAAACCTTTACATAATAAAAACAGCATCCTGTAGCCTATTTTTCATAAAAAAAATTCACCTGTCTGACAGGACTTGTTCACTTGAAGTAAAATGATACCATCTATTAGCAGTATATGGAATCATCATATCACTTGCAACTTACTGAATTTCTCTTTCAACTTGAAAGCTGTTCAAAATAAATTTCTGCAGGGTTATTCTGCTTAAAAGCTACAAAATATAGGAACAAATCCCATCTTTTTAAATCTACAAACCTCATGTCAAATGACTATATCTAGTAAGTTTACAAAATTAGTAGAAGAACCCCACTGAAGCATATAACATTAAAACTTCTTTCCTCGTGAAATTATCTATATTTCTATTAATCTTGATGGTAAATTTAAAAAAAGAGAAATGCATGCTGAATGTCATTCAATTACTTACGAAGGAAATCTTTCAGTCATAGTCTGACACCATGCCTTGAAGCCAAGTGTAATCATCAGAGCAGCGATTATTGTAGATGTACACAAAAGTATTCCCGTAAATACATCTATAAATGCTGAAAGAAAGCTGCTATCTGTGTTTTTATATAAATACATAGACAACCTGGAATCAAAAAATACTTCAGTTGAAAATTACTGAAATAATATGGGACTTACCGATAAATTTGTATTACAGAAACAAGCCCGAGCATTACTCCTACGAATATAGTGTAATTACAATAACACTGTGAGGCCCAGTGTACTGAAAGCTGACCATCAGTTTCTTGCCAAAGGCCAGTAGAAAACAATAAGCAATGGCCCCTAAAATTGATAAGAAGTTCGAAATTTAATTAATTAAAGGTACTCAAAAAACATTTTATTGTGAGATACGTCAAAAATACGTTAGTCGTGGATTTTCATGAAGTATCGGCCAATTTCATCATATATTTTAATTGAAGTTGATTTTCTGTACTTCACATAGTTGTTTTATCATCATTCATGATTGCAATTAGCAACATATTAAGAAATGACAAATATTAATAAAAAAAAATTAGATATAGTTTATCCGGAGAATTCAGTCTTTGTAATAATGAGTGCAATATATCGAAATCTGTATAACAAGAACAAAACTCACTTGAAATCTTCTTGATGTAAACTCATGGGAACTACAACGCACAATGATAAAATGAAAGCGATTACATAGCCAGCTATTTGGCTTAGAAGCAAAATATTACTCAACGCCATGGTGTTAGGTTTTTTAAAAATTACATTTATCACAACACTGAATTACAAGGATATTAAAAAACAAACAATGTAAACATCCGAAATGTCAAACTGACATTGTCAATCATCCCCCAAATTTTATAATATCGTTTTCTTCTCTTTATTTAAATTTTATTTCACGGCTTCAGTTTCTAAGACGTGATGTCAAAGTTTTGAAACTAGGTTAGATTCCCAATTCTGATATTTGAAGGCCACACTTGTCAGACTGAAGATCCGAGTTTAAATTTATTTCGAACTCTGCCCTAAGAGCAACCTTCAGACATTTTCAAGAGACTTGCGAATGCTGAAGCAAAGTGGAGAACTAAAGACAATGAGGTTAAAATGAGTTTTTCCTTTAATCGGCTGTCGTTCCTATAGGAATGACAATCCTCAAAAATCGAAGGTTGTCGAGATGAGGATTAACAAGGTCTTATCTCTTAACGTATGAATCCCAACAGGGATCATACAACAAATTCCAGAGGAGTTTGTTGTCTGATCGTGAATTGTTAATCGCTGCTGTAGTCACAGTAGCGATTAACAATTCACGATAACCAATCGGAAGGCTTTTCTCGAATCATTCGTTATAGATCAACGATATGATTATTAATCGCCGAAACGAAAGGATTGAGGGATATTGGAATATCTGTAACTGATATGTATGAATGCCTGCGAATGATCATAGGGTAAACTCAAGAATACTGATAGGTTGATCTACTTATGTTATCAGTTTTCTAGGTAGTCCCTTAAAGTGAATCAGTTATAATTCTGAACAAGAAATGAGGAAAATATATTTAATGTTTAGCAAAACTTTCCAGAAATGGACTTAATTATTTTCAAAAGATCTTTCAGGTAGAGTGAACGAAAAAACTAAATGTACTTCATAAGTTATTTTGAACAAAACATGTTGACTCAAAAGTTTACTTCTTATTTTTATATGTGAATTCAAAAATGAACTGTCTGGAATTTCACGAAGGTTGCGTTTTTATTAGTTTGAACACTTGAAAACCTAGTTATATGTTACAAACACATCTCTTTTACTATAATATTAGTATTAAATATACATAACTTAACATTTTAGGTTTATAATCAAACTCACATTTTCAAAATATGGCAGTAGTGAACATGTTATGAAATTTGAGATCTTATTGTTGGAATATCTGATAATTTTTTACTCCTGTTCAATTCATTTGGAACACTTTATAAAACTGAAACCCTGGAAATCATTCAGCCACAATATGAATTCACAACTTGCCATTCTTAGAAACAACTAAAGAAGTGTTTTTATCCATTTGTTAAAATACAAATGAAAACATTTTAATATTTCCTGTACTGGCTCTGATTGTCATGCCTAACTCACAAGAAAAATTAGGTTTAGGTAATGTACTCGAATAATTTCAGCATAGTTCTTCTACTGGATGAACAAGAAGCATCTGTGAGACTAACCCCTGTGAGGTACGTTGTATAGATGTTTGTATGATATAATTCAATATCCAGCGTGGTATTAGCCGGGAAAGTAGTTGTTTTCCGGCAGGCATTTAGCAGAACCTACTGTAGAGATATTTAGGCGAGACGAATATTTCGAGATTTCATTTGAAAATACTTATTTTCTTGTTTAAAATCTTCTGGAGTAAAGAGTAGAGTACATAAAAAATTAATTATGCTTCACTGGAATAAAAATGTATTAGTCTACCCGACTATATAAAGAAAATTTTCTCAAAATTCAAGAAACTACTCAAGTGGTTTATATCTGTAAAATAATTGATTTGATGAACAAGAAATACTTTTGGATTACATCTGATTCTACTGACTTTTATTTCATTTATTCTGGTTGTCTAATATTATTTGTTATCTGCTACTACTCCGTATCTGTACATACGCATATTTCTTAGGATCATAAAACGAAATTTCGATTTCAATATATTTTCATATATTTTATATTTATTCTACAAGAACGTCATATAATAAAAAAACTCTCTTTACAATGTCTTTCGCTTCCTTTTTGGATTGAAACTGACGGGTTCTGGTAAAGGCAATTTCAGCTGCACGACATTCTTGTCTTTACTCGAAGCATTGAAAGCAAGAATCCTCGACACTTCCAAAGTCTTCTTAACACCGATCTTCAAATCTTTCGAAAGACTCTGAACATCCACTTCATAGTTCAATGCTATCGCAGCTAATACTAATATGAAACAGAGGGCTTTGTCCTTGATGTGTAATGGGCGTGTCCTATAAATGATGATAATCACTAGAGGTTCAGATAAGAAACTGTGTTCAAAAACATATTATTAGGGAGACATTCGAGAAGTCTACTAGAACATAAATTTCATGAATGAGTTTTTGTTTTCGAGGCCAACCTTCATTATTTTTCGATTTAAAAAATATGGCATTTTTTAAAAAGAAATCTGTCCATGTCAATGGATTCGTGTAGTTACGACTGAAATAGATTCATTTAAATAGGTAACAATAGTGCTAAAGTAACATTTTCTTTCGTTTATAATAAAATAGACCTAACAAAGAAAATGAATAATTACACATAATGAACATGTAAATATAAGGGATTTATTGGATTCAATATCATTTGGTATTTGTTATACACATGGATACTCTCAAAAAACAATGATTTCATATTATTATGCACATCAATAAAACATTGAAATGCTTGATGATGAGAATACACCTAAATGGAATGTACATTGAAAAAGTTATATCAATTATCCCATCAACTCAATTCAGGAACTTTCATCAATATTCTGACTGCCTACTCCAATGGTTCAGCAGGATATTTGAAATTCGTTTATTTGAAATTTGTTTATGATTAAAAAGAGTAGTCATATTCTGACTAGCATAATAAATCAGCAAAGTAATAGAGTACTATATTATACAAACAGTGATACATTCATACATTAAAAAAAGACACATATACTGTAGAATTCTAATAGAGTTGGCAGTGTGCAGAGAGTTGAAACACAGTATTTCACTTATGGATAAAACAACGATGAAAATAAAAACGACAATAAAAATTAATTGGCGACTTCATTTGGGTTGTAATTAGATTGTAGTTCGACATGCATAAAAAATAGTTTGTTACGAATTATATACTTGAAGCGTCCAAATGGAACAACAAAAATATCACATTCTTTATAGAAACTATTATAAACTTTACAGAAGTTATAAACTGGGGATTTTATTAACACGTTGATCCTAGGCAAAGGCAAATAGAAAAATATTTCGTTTCTACTACTTCGTCTCGCTACGTGAAAATCTAGTTGAGATAACAAATCTCGACAGTCAACCAGATTATGAATCAATTTATATATGAAGATACAGGCATAATAGTTGTTCTGTTTTCTAAGGATAAGAGTGCGGATCTATTTAGCAACACTCTGTTATCAATACCTTGGGATGGGTGAGCTGCTGTATATGCACATTGTATATAGGTAACCAGATTAGGGGGCCGTATTCCAGACGAGATCGGACATATGCATTAAAAAGTGTTATAAAACATTCTTGGTTTTAAAAGTCTCTACACGTCCTGAAGATAAGGCCAAGCATTTTTTTGCAGAAGATGTGATTTGATTAATTTGTGTTGTTATTCTAATATGACGTCATTTATTGCATAGGCAGAAGATGTGATTTGATTAATTTGTGTTGTTGTTCAAATATGACGTCATTTATTGCATAGTCAAACTGTCTATTGTCTTGCTTGAGGGTGTATTTCATAAATTTACATTTTTGAATATTCAGTGGAAGCTTGTTTAGTATGCACCATTCATGTATCGAATTAACTTCCTTTTTCAAGAACATTGAAAAATAATAAAAGTTATCCCTGAAAATAAACACTAATTTATTTTTGTTTTAGTAGACTTCTGGCATGTCTACCCAATGAGTAAAAGTACTCCAATCGGTAAGAAAATATACATCACACCGTAGAATCACACTGTATAAAAAACAGGATAAATGTTAACATTCATACACTTACCTTCCATGTGGACTGTTGACAGAAAAGTTGTCCAATATATGGGTATTTACATCGGCCGATTTATCGCAAGCAACAAATTTCTTTGTTACTGCCTTCATAGGTGTAATCATGTACTTGATTAGATAATGTATATACAAAAAGATGGTTATGCTTCGAACCTGTATTTCTTCTGATGCGTCAGCCATCAGAATTTTGGATATGCTGGATGCAGGGAAAGGGCTCAAACTGAAAAATCAATCAATTGAAACTCCAAGCTCTCCATTAAAATGGAAAAACTTCAAAGCAGTTTGCCGAAAGGTAATAAATAAGGCATATATTTACTTGTATGGCTCAACGGTGCCCATGGTCATAATTTGTCCTGCTTCAGGCGCAAGCGTATCTAAAATATATCCCGGTACGAGATCTTCCAAATTGTAAACTCCATCACGAGTAGAAGCATCCCTATTGATTTTAGGCCTGTACAAACTGTCATTTTCTGTAACCGTTTTGTCCAGAAAACTGTCATCAAGTTTCAGACCTACAATACAAAAGGTTATTCAGTCGTATGGTTCTAGTAACGAATAAAATGAATTCAATATTGAATTTCAAATTGAATTGTTTAAGAAAAATAAAATGAATTAACATATTTCAACAAAAAAAGTAGATTTTTTCAAAGCAGTTTCTGAGGAACATATTTTTAATGGGTATACATAATTATATTTCTTGTGAATTTCAATTTTTACAAACATAAACATTTCGATATCATAGCAATATAAACAGAACAATAACAGATTATGGAGACTAACATAGGTATGACATTATTCTGAATCTGTACCTTGAAATTTTCATCGCTATAGAGTACCAGTAAAATCAAAAGTGCCTCAAAGTTCAAACCTTGGGCCTATTGTTTCTCATTTCATTTCAATGACCTCTTCAGAAATCACATTTTTTTAGTTTCTGCAGATAACATTTAATTTTTTAGAAAAATCAATTATGCTCAAGATTACAGTAAATTGAAAAGATATATTGAAAACATTCACCCATGTATGGAAAAGAGCCAGCATTTAATCATCAATTCATATATGAAAATAATTCAGAGAAAGTTCAAAATAGACTTCTGAATATTCAGTTGTACTAATATAAGTACTTTGATATCACCGCATTATTGGTCGATAACTAGTAGCACAATAACAAAGACTTTTAGTCTGATTGAATATTCCAACCGAAAAGTGACAAATCTCCCGAACATTTCAATAATTTCATGATCAAGTGAATTATGATTTTTTTTATGGTCCTTATAATTACTCGACTGAAAGTTCAGCTGATTTTCGAAAACTGTTTTTATAGTCTATATGAATTGAGAAAGCACCTTCTTCCAAAATGTTGATATCATAACCTTAATATTTCTAAAGTGATCATCCGACCTTCTTCTTTCCTCTAAGCTTCAAATCAGAAAAAGTGAAATCGTTCTCAGGATGAATAAAACACCACTTCATTACTCGCAAACATCAATTGCCATTTCAAAGGTCTCAAATTATAATTTTTTAAAATTACGAGCTTTTTTTTGGTCAAATTGTGCAACTAAAGTTTAAAACCTTACACAATTCATAAAATATGAAATATTTTTGGGAGATAAAAAAGAATACAAATATGTAACTTGATCTCAACGTGTGATTCTAAAAAAAATTATGTTCTTTAAAAAATAGTAAAATCTCACGACAAGCTTTTATATTATATCAATTTGCTTCATCTCTCGAAGACCCCAACTTGGTTGTTGAAACGCTTGTCGAGTAGAGTACTGCAGATCTGGTGTTTGGGAAAAGTGCTTGATGGCGTTCTTCAAGAGATGAAGTAAACTGTGTACACAGTAATGAATTTTTTAGATTTGGGTTGACTAGAAATACTAATTAGTCTGACACCATAATAAGAATGAATTACTTTTTCTCTTCCTGCATGGCTGAGGTTCTCCCAGTCGAAATTCTTTTGTTGTTATTTTGGAATAGGTACATTTGGATATACCAGTCGCAGATAAAACCCTCTCCCTGTAATTAGCTATTGGAATTTTGATCCCATTATGGGCCTCCTCCTTCATGAATTTGAAAACATTGTTGATCACTTCACGTGCCTGACTGTGAATGATCATTCCTTTGATACCTAAAGTCTGACAAAGGTTTAATTACTGGCAAGTCGAACCTCCAAAAGCAGTAAATATTCAATTAACAGCTCGAGCTAGTTTATGAAAAATTTTCAATTACACTCACATATTTTTATTTGTTCATTACAAATCAAAAGTCAAAAAAATTGGAAAGTTACTTTAGATAAAAAAACTCATGAATTTATAAGTTTAGAATCCCTGAAAAAATTTCAAAGCAACATATTTACTGTCTTTACAAATAAAACCATTCACTTCTATTTCATATTTAGATTAGTATTTCTGAATCTTTATTTTTTATAAACAATATTTTCATATTTTCTATAGATATTTGCATGTTTTTATAATTTTCATAGACATTTTTTTGAAATTCACATAAATTACTGGTAATAATATTCTTTGAAGAAAGACAACAAACGTGGCAGGATGTTTACTTCTAATAAATAATATATAATGTTGTAATCAAGTTCTAAATAATAAATTCAATTCACAGAGATTTTTCCATCATCCGTAGGCAATAACACAAAAAGTTGAGACCAAGAAATGAAAATTATGTAGCCAAATTTCAAAAATTATATTTAGCCTTGCTTTTTTGGTATTTTTTTAATTAATTCATCTTTTATTTGTATGAATTACTACAAACCCTGAATGACAAAAAAAGTGGCATCCATTATATTTTTGATAGCCAGAAAATTTGACAAGTTTATTTTAATTTTGCAATACTGCCACCAGAATGGCAAGGAAAGAAAAGTCTACATCATGGGGTCTTGAAAACTTTTTATGTTGAGTTATTTCAAAAAATTAATGACCGAGTTGTTTCTTTGACTGTTGCAGGGCCTCGAAAAGTAGACCAGAACGCCAAATTTTGATTGAGATTCATGATTAGTGCAAGAAAATACATGAGTCTAATTTGAAAACTATCACGAGCTGTTAAAACAAATATTTAGCTTCCAAACTGAAATACCTTTTTTGGGGGTACTTTGAGTCCCAGCTGCTGGCTATGATATGCCATTCCATCAACAGGAAATCTTTTAAATTTCTTTTTAATAGGAACTTTATCTTTAACCTTTTTGGAAGTGGCCTTTTCCGTTGTTTCTAAGGAAACTGTGTTCATTTGGGGCTCACTATTACACTGAGTCTGTTGCTGTTGTAGTTGCTGATGTTGTTGTTGCTGCTGATGCTGTTGTTGCTGCTGGTGTGATTGGTGTTGCATTTGTTGTGGATGTTGAATATGGTGTTGTTGATGGTGTATCTGAAGTGGGGGTTCATGATGTTGCTGTTCATGTTGTTGAATATGATGTTGCTGATCAGTAGTGATCTGACAAGTTGTGTTTGTAGAATTTGGGATGTGTGGTCCTTGGATGGTGCAATTTTGAAAGAGTTGTAATGTGCCAGAACTAGTATCGATGGGAATCAATTCCAGGTTTTTGAAATCTATGCATTTTTTTGGTGGTAGCTTCCATGTCAACAGAGGGCTGTAGTCTATAGTTTCCGATACTATAGACATGATTACAATTGCCCCGAAGTTTGGGAGTAACACTCTGATTTGATTAACAATATCTTCAGGAAAGGAATCTCACTTATTCAACATTTTATATAAGAGACAACTGTACGTGTATTCAAGTTGACAGATACGTTTTTACTTCGAAACGTTAAAATTAACTACCAAAATAAAAATATCAACAACAAATTATTGCTGAGTATTTTGACATTCTTTGGGTTTGTTCGTTTGTTACTAAGACTCAGCGTCTAGAGACAAACATCCTTCTTGGGTTTCCAAACTTATTAGCTCATTGACAAATACTGACGTCAGTGTTAAGAGGGCCGCGGGGTGCCATCTAGGAACAGTAAATCGAACTGCAATTTCAAGGAAAACAATGATAGTTGCCTATAGTAACAGTACGCACAGATTTCAAATATTACATCTGGGGATGTGTCTATCTATTGTGATATTCTTTTACAGAAACGTAATAGACAACTCTTCATTATGACTAGTGAATCCAAAATGTATCATTTAATGAAATAGTGTAATAATTATGTATCCAAAAACTTGCCCAACTACAGCTTTTTCCAAGTTCAAATACTAGCAAAGAAATGGAAATTCAGATCAATTAACAAATAATGAAAACGTCTGAATAAGCTATTTTATAGTGAAAGACGTTGCAATTTTGTAAGCTGTTTAGTAAAAATCTCACAATGAAGTTTTACATTAATATAACAAATTTGTATTTACCTCAAGTGTATTAAATAGTGCATATATGTATTCCCAAATATTTATCTAGTTTCTCATAACCAAATATTGAAAACTCATAACCATAGGTTGTAGAAACAAAACTTATCCATTGAACGAAAAATGCGGGAAACATCTTAAGAAAAAAATTACTACAAAAAAAATATATTTCCCCTAATAACGAATATCTCATAAAAGTATTCTTTTCAAAACTAACCCGCTTTATAAAGTTCATACAAACCATTTATCCCCTCAATTCATTGGAGACACTGAAATTAATAGCTCTTCGAGAGGAAAGAATTTCAATAAAGAATCTGGTATTATCTCTTCAATATTGTATTATTTTCATCAAAACAAAACCTACAATACATGAATTTTGGGAGAGTTTTTGTTGAATTAACAAATGTAAAATATCATAGAAATGTCAATATCAATATCTCTCTGCCCTCTTGCGACAATGGCCCCTCTAACATGTGTTTTAGCTTGAGCTTGACTTGTTGAGTTCAGTGGTTTTTGGATGATATACAAGGGAATCATCACCGTCATTTTAAGCAGATATGAAAATACCATATTCAGAATATCTCTAAGAAATAGAACAATTATGATAAACTCAAATAACTTACCGGTTACTGTTTTTTCTAGTTCTTCTTTTATTTCATCACTGTTCGTTGGAAGCCGTTGCCTCTGTTCAGTGACCCTTCTAGCCTTTTTAGAACCAAATTGCCTATTCAATTCGGATATTGATTTGTCCAATGAAATTTTTTCAGTTTGCACAACTTTTTTTGAAATCTTACTTGAAGAAACAACACAATGATCTGCTTGAACGAGTCTAATCTGCAAAATTGTCATGACGTGAATTTTCTACTGTACAACATACAAATACTCGTTTTCAAATTCATTACTCACTTTATTTTTCCTCTTGTTGTATATCAAAATGAAATTGTTATACATATCGTCCTCTGACAAAGTTCCCGTATATAGCAGCCTATCGCTTGTAATGCCCACCACTTTAGAACCATCTTGGGTTTCATATACTGCTGAATTCAAAGTTGCTTCTTGACCAGCTTGAATTTTATTATTCTGAAATTCGACTAAAAAAATTAAGGTGAAATAATTACTGAAAAAAAGTATTTCACACATACCCAGAACTGGCCTAGCACCAATATCTTTTGTCACAATCTTTTTAATTATTGGCATTTTGAATTAGTTTTTAAACTTGGATCTCTGATCAACAACGAGTTTAGGTGTAATAACCTATTTCTTCTTCTCAATTTGATGAACCAGTTGTCTTGACATATATCCAGCTTTACCAAAAAAATATTTTAACATGAAGAGTGTATACACAATAATGAAAACAAGTCCATATATCTCGAAAAGGCTTCTTGCGCTTAGGTATATGACTTACCTCATATTTACGTCAAAAAAGTTGTACGTGAGTGGCTCAATAATAATAATAATAAGACGTTTAATAATCCGAATTCACAATTACATGACCAGTATGATAATACATATATTTTGTGATTTACAAATTAATTGGCCTATTGTTAGCTTTCTGATACGAGATCAGGTGCTGTTGAGGCCCAGAGGGAACATATACTGAGACTGAGTTTGAAATTATTATATTTCGAATGAACAATATCAG
>WOGP01002029.1:0-11861 GCA_015342065.1 Leptinotarsa undecemlineata
TGATCTTTTCTATTTCATAAGCACCACATGGAATTTCAATTGTAAACTTTTGGAGTATCGATGAGTTGTCATTTCTGATTCTGAAACTTATTAAATTATTAGCTTCAGTTATATTATTGATTGTATTGCAAAAATCCTTATCCGCAGTCAACTTGCTTTGAACTTTCGTGACATGACTGATGAATATTTTGAAATACATTTCAATTTATTGTTGTGCACAGCAAAGCTTGAGACAATTTAGACTTTTTCAAAGTTGTTGAAAATATCATTTTCATTGATACCGATATTCATATCTTCTATATTAAAAATACAACATACAGATTTTCGAGGTATAGGACCATCTGAATCTGAATTTTCATCAGGGTGGTATTCGTAACAATATCTATATTTCATTATATCGATGTCATCTTGTGTATGTTTGGGTAACATATGCAATCTCATGCAACACATGCAGTAAGTATCACTTCCTTGGGCATATTTGCAAGCATCAATTTATCCATTTTTTTCATGGTACCATATTTTAAAAACATTCTAAGTGAAAACCCTATTCCCTTGATAGCCTCCCGATCCAGTTTTGGTGTTATATCCATTTTTATTTGGAAAATTATTGAGAGTGACCACAGAAAACTGTATTGAATTTTTGCTGACGATCATACTTATATTTGATTTTCACATTGAAACATTTTCGAAATAATCGAGTCAATACCAATGGTGGGAGTAGACTCCAAAACTATCGAAATATTCGAATTCTTTCCAACATTTTTTATATGTCACCCAATGTGTGTTCCATCTAAATTGACAACAGCTGTCTCGTTTTTTCTTGGACCGGAAGAGGGTAATCTATCACGCATGAAAACTCCGCGAAAATAAGGAATTTTAATTTTTTGTGCATAATAATTCAGATCGAGATTGTTGAGAGCTCAGAAGTAGGAGATCAATTAGTTTTTTGATTTGTTTGCGGGTTGTATGGTTTTGAATATAATCCTAATCCTTTACGGTATGGTTAAGGTATATTCCACTTCCACGTTTGCCCAATGCTACAGCCTCCATGGTTTTATTGTGACGATGCCAGCAGAGCGGCTATTATTCGTCACAAATGATTTCCGACAGCTTTTTTCAATACATTTCGAAGTTTATGGACTATCCCAGCACCAAATGCAACTTTTCTAATTTAATTTTTCTTCGTTTGTTTCCTCTTACTTTTTTTTTATTGATGCCTACAACCCTTGCCTATATTTCTTTTGTTTTCATAATATTGATGACAAGTAATGCAGCTGCTCTTTCCTAATACTCGCGTCCTTCGATTTAACCCTATCCCAAGCGCTGTATTCAAGTTCACTAAATACATAACTGTTTGTATCCAAGATATCTTGTTTCAATTGTGAAAGTCCCCAGCCAGATGTCGATAATGTGTTAGTTAGCATGTGATTGTCTAAAAATGATATAGTTTTCATAGATTATCACTTTCAATCCAATCGATTTCAAACATTTAACATCACTCACAGACAAGCGCTGTATTCAAGTTCTTTGTCGGCTAAATGTCATGGGGTAAACTGAATAAATTACTGGCTAAGTGTCATTTTGGTAGTACAAAACGTCAATATTGTAACTTTTTCAGTGAAAAAAAATTGTTATATAAATTTTATGTATCTTAACAAGGGATGCTCCACTGAAGTTTCTTTATATGAAAGATCCTTTCTTTTTTTCGATAAGGAATCACTTCCTTAAATGTTTTACACTTATTCAGTATAATCAATATCAGATATTACATTACATGTGTCATATTTGTTTGACTCAACGATTCCTATTCTGTAAACATGAGCTGGATAGCATGCATGTCCGAATTTCAATCTGGTTATTGTAACAATTGTTTTCCGCCCGTACTTCATTTTTTTGTGCCATATTTCAGTTTTTCCAAAACTCCCTGGAGGGAGTATTGGACAACAGCATGGATGCTGTTACCCAATTTTCCTTGGACCTACTCTTTGCTAGGACTAGACATTCTTCAGCGCCACTTTCATTTTCAATGCGTTGTCCTGTTCTGATGCCTGCCTTTGCCACTTCATCAATTTCCTTGTTGCCTATGGTGTGAAAATAAATATCCTAAAACCCGTTTATTTGTTTTGGAAAAATTGAGAGTTTAGTTACTGGCTATTATGAACAATGCGTCCGACGGCAAAAAAAAAGATGTCAAATTAACAACCAATTTGCACTGCTACAAAGTATTACCTTTCCATTAATAAGGGGAATTGGTATATCGTTAGAAGGCTCTAATCGCTATCATCAGGTTAGTGGAGATAACGACTTCCAGTCAGCAGAGTAGGTGAAACATTATCATGTGACTATAGGTCTAGTTCACATTTCTTTTTTTTTTTTTAAATATGATAATTTTTATAGTCTCCAAAAATTACGATCAAGGTGTCATTCGATTCGTATTGTCACGTGGAAAGTTCAAAGAAGAGTTCAAAAAAGCGCTAAAAAAAATTACAAAAGATAAACAAATTAGTAAAAAATTGAAGTTTGGTTTTTTTTAATATCTCAATTCAAAATATTTGAATTTTACAAAAGATGCATCATCATCAAATATTCTAAAGGAAATATTCGCTGTACCGCTATTATTTATAATTTTTATAGAACCCTGAAACGGGTAATTAATTAGTTTGGAATACAACAATAAACAATAATCCGCGGTTGAAAAATTTGTATTCCAATTTTTCCAATAATTATGCATTTGTTAATTAATAATTTCTTATACACTGAAGGTTGATAATTATCAAACTGAAACCCAAGAATTTTTTCACTTTGTGAAGTTACTCAATATGCTAATGAATAGGTCGCCGTTGCAAATATTACAAAATTTTGATTTTCTACTTATTTAGCAACATTTTAAAATTAAAAATTAGTGAATTGATTTTTTTCCTAAATGTTAATTGTTCAGATATCTGTTGATAGCTACTCGAAATTAATTTTTTTATCTTTTACTGTAATTGTTTAAAAATATGTTATAGACAAATGAGTGAATCTAGAAATTTTTTTCTCATATTGATGAAAATTACGATTGTTAGAGAAAAAAAGATTTCTTTGAAAAAATTATTTGTTTTTGCCGTGCTGGTGTAATATACACGTGTTGATCTGAAGATTCCCACTAGATGTTCACGTATTCTTCCAAATGGTTCATCATTTCAATTGCATGAGGCATGCCTTCAAGAAAACGTGTCATAACATTAGAGTCATTCCACGGCAAGGTGATAATCCTTGAGCTCATGTGGATCGTACGCATCAACATCTGCTCAATTGTCATAGTTATCCAAATTTTAGCCAAAGCTTTCCCAGTCTGACGTACAGTGAATTGACCTCCCGCAAACGTTCGATATTTCTCTGGATCACCCAGCTGCGTGATATACCGGTAACATTTGTTATACTAATATATTATATATATAATATGATGATGCCAGTTCCAAAGCCTGTCAGCTTCAATGTACCAGCTGTATTGCAGCCACAATTCCGCGTTTTTTGTAATACTGTGTCGCTTAATATGTTTCTCGTGTGATAGGTTTACTTACGATGCATGTACAATTCTTCAGACAACGTTTCTTGATGTCATTATGTCATTTTCAGATGACATGGCAATTTTCCAAATTTCAAGGTCATTAAATGTAATTTTTTTTCAATTTTCGTACCTTTCTCGTGACCGTTCTTTCAAATAAAATATCATGCATTGGAATACGAAACAGTTGTTTTTCCCGCAATAGGACGCCAAAATGAAAAGTAGCGAACACTCACATGTCTTCTATGCTGTGGACACTAGCACTTTCCCAATTTCAAATTGTACGAGTGACCAAGGGGTGGCGAGAGAGGTAATTATAGTTGATTATAGTATAGATTGATTTGAAATTGACGAATTATTGTCAAAACACATGTGTTTTGTTCTCGGTGCCGGGTCGAATCCAACCATGATTAGAAATTTCGATCGCCATCTTGCATCGACAAAAAAAATCATAATTCGACCCATCCCCACTTATTAATTTTGACAAACTGTACTAAATTTGACGAACACTGACGACAAATCATAATTTCCAAACCTGAAAATCACCACTTATCAATTTTGAATCAAATCGGACCATAATTTCAAATCTTGTCCGCCATTGTGGAGCCGCCATTTCGTTTTTCCCTTTAAAAAATTCGATTATGCAATGTCTCCGAAGTTATGTCAATTTAGCTTGCAAATGGAATATCACAAGTTGGACAAGGAATTTTATTTTTTCGCAAAAGGGCGCAAAAGAAAGTGAGGTAACGAAAATTAACATTATATTGATATGTCATACTTACTGCTTTCTCTATTCAAATTGTTTGGATGATAGTGACCAATGGGGGGTATGTTGAGGTTATGATAGAAAAATGTTGCCCTTGGATAACAAATCGATGTGTTTTCGCATTTTTTTCGAAAAACATGTGTTTCGAAAAAATTTGATCTGTTTCGTTTTCGATGCCCCACCCTGTATTTTATTATGAATGTCAATCCCGAAGGTACGACTAAAACTAAGGAAAACATAATTATACTATGGGGCAAGCTTGAATAGAATTCCAGACTCTATTGAATTCTTGGTTATCCAGCGTGAGATATTGATGTAAAAGTACTACGGGAAATGGCCTTGGCTAGCTCTATAATATGGGCGTCCGTAAATAATATCCTCTATTCTGATCGTTACTTTGCCAAATCTATAAAACATCAAATAGTATTCATAGGTTTCAATTGAAAGGAGAATATTTTCCACGATTGATTTTTTGAAGAAAAACCGTTTATGTTTTTCACTTCCAATGTCAATACTCTTTCATATATCACGATGTGCATGCAGCGTAATTGATTATATCTGTTTCAATATTCATATGGAAGTAATTGTTCTGAAAAAAATGTATTCTTCCATGTTATGTTATTCATATGAAAATAATTGTTTCGAGAGGGTTTTTTCCAGAATGTATCTGAAATATATTTTGATATACATAGCTTTGTTTATAAATCACATCACATAAATGTAGTCATTTTCATTCATCCTCTCATTGGATTTTTTATTATTGCGGGACAGACAATTCTTTTTATAGGTTATTATTAATTCATAATCACATCTCTTACCACAAAAATTTACAATTGAAGACAGAAAGTCAATATGTAGCAGCCCTTTCTGTCACTTCCATTAGATGAGAAATCAATAAGAAGCGTTGAAAGTGGAATCAACATCCAGTCCAATCATTCAAGAGTTATTGTTAATGAGATTGTTAATTGGGGCGGATGCTTGAAAAGGGTTGGTTCAGCGCGCGCCACTTTCCAACCTCTTCTGTTCTGACGTTCCCAATTAATTATTAGAATGGTCAATACCGCCGTCCACTTTTGTCTGGGTTCCGCCTTTACAGACAAATATATTGAATTTGAAGAATTAAAGAATTGTGGATGGGTTTGTCGCGAATAATATAAGTAAATTTTATTTTAACTGGCACGATGAAATAATATCTATGATAATTTGTCACTGATATTATTTGAGTTATTCATTGAGTTATACACTCGGTTTATAGGAGACTATATAAATAGGAGAAAGTAGAATAGTACACGCACATTAGAAAAAATTGGATACACCACTTTTCTTTTACGCATAGTCCGTAATAGCCAGCAACTAAACGTTAGTTTAGTTCTGTTTAGTTCTCTCATTTTTACGAAAATAAGAGAACGGGGGGTCGATCTGGTTGACTTTGCACAGAAATAGGTAGACCGCGGAAAAAAAAGGATTTTTCGCATGTGCAAGTCTCTTCTACAACTACATTCACGAATTTCATCATAGCGTCTATGCTTGTGGTTTGTTCAGTGCCAGTGAGTGTAGTATATTCAACGGTGGCATTATGATTTCCCGTCTTAACGTTTCCATGAAATATTTGGTTTGTTCCTGATGTTCAGAACAGTTAAAAAATATATAATCAATATCAGATATTACATTACATGTGGCACATTTGTTTGACTCAACGATTCCTATTTTGTAAACATGGATAACATGCATATCCGTGTGCATATTTCCCGGTTAGTACCAATATACTGGGTATACTGTGTAGCAGAGTTCTCACAAATACTCTTTTCATGCTGTTTTCATGCCCAATTTTCCTTGAACCTACTATTTCCTAAGACTAGACAAGCTCTGTTACGCCAGCAACGCAAAGTACGGAAATCGGATTTAGAAAATGCCAAAATTAGGTACTTGTAGTATTTAGGTAAGAAGTCAAAAATTATGTGCTCTGTGACTACACCGCAACTCAATACTCAAAGTTACGTTGCTAGCAGTATGTGATGCTAGCAACGCAATGAAAATAATAATGAAATAAGGGAACAAACACTATTAGGTGCTTAATAAGTGCTAAACCGTGAGGATAGAATTTTCTAATTAAAAAACAAAAGCTTCCAATTTCGATAAACAACAGATCTAAGAGTCAGATCTCTCGAAATCGAGGACGAATGCTCTATCACGTATAAACTAAGCATGGTAATAAAGTGCTAATTGAGTGCTTGCAAGAAATCAAGATGAAAACGACCGCGAATGAGTAAAAAAAATTTGAGATACCTGATTTGAGAAAAAAAAAATGTACAATATGCAATAAAGTCTTGAGATGTGAACTAATACATACACAATTATTATAAAGTGCTAATTAAGTGCTCATTATTTATTTATACTAAATGTGGATTTCATAATTAATATGGGGCTTATGGACCCAATAACCACCATGGACTAACCATAACTACCATTAAAAAAAATTTAAAATATGTTTCTTCCGTTAACCAGCTATCGCACCCCTACGAACAATAACCCTCAGAAATCGAAACTTGTGCCATCCAAGAACTGACAAGGTCTTACCTTTTAACGTGTGATTCCTAAACACTGGTTGGAGATAGCAAGTGAAAATTGAGCGTTTAGCCTGTGGACTTGAATTTACACATCGGCCGATTGACTGAGTGAACAAAACTTCCACGTCGACTGGTTGGTCGAATTTTTTTTCACTTATTCGCGGTTGTTTTCATCTTAATTTCTTTGCAAGCACCTAATTAGCACTTTATTGCCACGCTTAGTTTATACCTGATAAAGCATTCGTCTTCGTTTTCTAGAGACCTGATTCTTAGATCTGTTGTTTAGCGAAATTGGAAGTTTTTGTTTATTAATTGGAAAATTTTACGATCCTCGGCGTTAGCACTTAATTAACACCTAATAAATAATTAGTTTCCCCTTGACATTCATCATTTCATTATTATTTTCTATGCATCACATACTGCTAGCAACGCAACTTTGAGTATTTGAGTTGCAGAGCACCTAATTTTTGACTTCGTTACCTAAAAAGCACCTAAAAAGTACCTAATTTTGGCATTTTCATAAGCGATTTCCGTACTTTGTGTTGGGGGCGTAAAAGAGCTGACTACTAGACACGCCACTTTCGTTTTCAATGCGTTGTCCTGTTCTGATGCCTGCCTTTGCCAGTTCAACTTTCTCGTTGCTCATTAAATCTGCGTGAGCTTTAATCCACATTAATTTAATATCAAAATTAGTTTTATGGAGCCTGCTGATAAGAATTTTCAATTCCAGAATATGCGAGGTGAGTATGTTGATAGGTTGTGATATTTTTGATAGTACAGACAGTGAGTCAAATATTATTGTTTTTTTAATACTGTTGTTCTATATATTTATGCCATATTCTATACCAAAGTATAGGAATTGCTTATGCTGAAAATATGGAAGTGAGTTGGTTCAGTTTGAATACTCACATTCGCAGTAGGAATATAATATGCATAACTAGTTCCTTCATATTGTTTAGAAGCGTCTTGTAGATATGTATGTGTACTCTGGAAATTTATTTATATAACTCTTCAGGATGCAATTGTTTGAACTTGGTTCATCACTATATACAGAGGTTGTGATAGTGAATTAATTTAAGGCAAATTGAAAGTCTTTTATGTCATTTATGCTACCTTTATTCGGGTTTTCCATTATATTATGTATGTTTCTATATGCAGTACATAGAGGTGGGGATGGTTTTTTCTCCGAAATTTGTTGTTGAACCAGGATTTTTTATTTCCGATTTAATGATGAATTTTTCTGCCAAAACTTGTCTCCTTTAATACAAGTGGTGGTTCTAATGCTTCTACACGTAACGGTTCGACAGGTGTTGAACACATGGTACCTAGGCAGTTTTTGCACAATGTCCAATTTTTCTAGAGATGGGAACGAATGTATGCTCCGTATAACAGCAGGCAAGTCTGCGGGTTAGCCCCCCACCGTGTCCTTCGTTTTTTGGCATTTTGTTGCGATGTGTTCAATAAAAGGTTTCCATGTGAGCTTTTTGTCTAAAATAATTCCAAGGTACCTAATTGTTGAAGACACTGGGATTGTTAAATGTGACGTTATTCATGTTTGGTAAATTGTCCCTGGTAAAAAGTGTAATATAGCTTTTTCGGGCGTGAGAATGAATCCCAAAAAGTTAAACTTCGGAATTATCGATGCGATAGAAGTTTCTAAAGACAATATGCATGTTTGTAATTTTTTTCGGTGTTGTATACAAAAAAATCGTACTGAATGGAGTTTATAGGAAATATTTTCCTATAAAGATAAGAAATATCTTGTAAAGATTTTAAATAGTAATGGTGATAGGAAGGATCCTTGTGGTAATCCTATAGACATATCGAGGTTCTGCAATCGAATTATTTGCTTTTCTAATGTATACTTCTCTTCGCGATAATGAAATTTCGTTCTATTAATGTTTGTCCAAGCATATGGATACACACCGAATCGTAAGTCCCTTTTATATCCAAGAAAGCAGCACCTAGTTAATGATTTTTTGAAAAACATAACTAAATATCGGTTACAAGATGTCAAACTGCGTCAATAGTTTCAGTACTTTTTTAAAGCCAAACTGTTTCGAAGAGAGAATAGAATTGCAGGTCAAGTAAAATTCTATTCTGATAATTCCTTCGAATAGTTTATGATAATAAAGATAAAATGATGATGATAAAATAAGATAAAGATGAAGATAATAAAGACATGATAATAAAGATATGGGTTGGTAGGATACAGGTAAATTAGGGTTTTTCCATGGCTTTAGAATTGACACCGCAGTGCTTTTTCTTCCAGTCTTCAATCTCTTCTTTCCAGCCCAAACATCATTGAATATTTCCAATAGAATTTTTTTAGCCGTAGGTGGTAGATATCCTAAAGCATATCATATGTTATTTGATCCTGCCCAGTTGACGATTTGTTTGAATAGTTTATCAAATTCCAGTTCTATCTAGTCACTATTATCGTACGTTGTGCTTGTGGAAGCAAGTCTATGCATTCGTATTGCTTGTTCCCATAAACTTGCGGAGGGTGGGTTTTTATTTAAATTTTCACAACCAGATAACCAATGTATTTTCGCTTTTGTTTTTAGGCGTTTGTTTATTTTTGCCATTTCTTAAAAAGAAAGATTGTCTTAGACAATCATATGATCGTAAGATCATATGATTGTCAAAAATCATAAGATTGTCTTAGACAATCATATGATTTTCAATTGTGCTGTTTCTTTAGTACTCATGTAAAGCTTTTTTCTATCTATAGTCTGTTGCAATCTGCGTCCCACCATGGTAGAGGTGAACGGTTTGTTTTGCAGTATCGAATATGTTCCTGCTTGTCATTACGTTTGAGTGAGAATTTTGTATATAGTTAGAAAGATCTTCGTTTTTGGAAAAATAACATCGTCAGTTTTTACAATTTTCGAAATGATTTCGAGAAGAGCATCAGAGATTGGAAAATTTTGTAGTATAATTCGTGTGAATTATGTGAGAAATGCGCGATTTAATAATGAGTTTTTATAATTTTCGAAATGAATATAAGTTGTTATTTGTTTTGGTGAATGATATTGTGAGAAATGCACTATTTCATTCTTGTAAAACGTTTCTGTAATATATGTAACAATATAAAAAAAATTGGTAAATTTTGTAGTAATTGTATTTGAGTTATTCGATGAATGATTTTGATAATAATATGAGAAATACAAAATTTCACTTATGTACAACTGAAATGAACTGAAAAAAAATTTGTAGCATTAATTTTATTTCAGTTTTATGAATGATATTCTTAGAAGAGTAAGAGTAATTGTGAATTTCTCACACTTGTGAGAAATTCACAATTTCACTATTGTAAACGATATTCTACAATATTCGTAACAATTTGAGATGAATATCTCAAAACTGAGGAAAGTTGG
Source organism: Leptinotarsa undecemlineata (assembly GCA_015342065.1). Lineage (NCBI taxonomy): Eukaryota > Metazoa > Arthropoda > Insecta > Coleoptera > Chrysomelidae > Leptinotarsa > Leptinotarsa undecemlineata. The sequence continues at coordinate 10,261 of WOGP01002029.1, forward strand.
TAGAAATTTCTTAGTTTTGTGAATTATGAGAAGAATGTGAATAATGTGAAAATAAGTAATTTATCTATAATTTTCGAAAAGAATTCGAGACGAGTATCAGAGAATTGAAAAAAAATTAGGGAAATTTTGTTAATCTTGTGAGAAATGCACAATTTCATTCTTGTTAAACGTTCCTGTAATATTTGTAACAATTTGAGATGAGTAATCAGAATATTGAAAAAACGGGAAATTAGTAGTATTTTCTTAATTGATTCGGTATTCGTTTAACGATTTTGTTAATCTAGTAGAAATGCAGAATATCACTCTTGTGAACCGTTTTTTCAATATTTCTGAAGGAAGCTGGTAGAAATTTTTCAATTTTGCGATGCGTGAATACGAGAAGAGTTAATAAATCAGTAATTTGAAAAAAAATGGGAATTTATGTAGTATTTCTTTCAATTTTCGAAATCAATTCGAGAAGAGAAGTATCAAAGTGAATATGGAAGTTTTTTGGAACGCGAAGTCATTAATTCTCAAAATAAAATTGTGGATTCCGCGATTTCATTGTGGCTCAAACGACTGAATTCCAGGAACGTGACTCAGGTATTTATTTTTTGTAAATTCCAACGAGATTGAGTAGTAATATTTATTTTTTTGTAATTCACTTGCACTTGTGGGTAGATGTCCATATGTGAAGCTGCCCGAATGCATTGAATGGAGGAAAGCTGTTGCCTGGGCTATAACATCATCATTATATCCTGCAAATGGTAGTGTCCGAAGTTACATGATATACACATTTTTTCAATGTTTTAGATGTCACAGGTATGGATTTTCCGGTTGAAGTATTGAAATATTCGAAGATAGGAATGATATTCCAATTAATGTTTACGGTTTAGAGACCGTAAAGAGGTCTATTGCGAAACTCACAGAGAAGACTCCGCAGACATGTCAATTTGACACTTACTGATGACTGGTAATAGTCACTATTGTTGGATCAAATATCTTTCAAAATTAGTATCAGCTCATTAACATAAAAAATATTTTTGTGATGGATGTTTGATATATTTTTCTAGCGAGAGATTGATTGAAGATGTAATCTCGTTAGTTCTACAACACCAACCTCCAATTTGAGATCAATAAATGATGGTTGCGGAAAATAAATTAATGTTCGAAAATTCTGAGAGACAAATGAGGCTGCCATTTGTAGTATATATATGCTGATATTGAATCAGTACTTGAACCGATTCACGTGAATGAGTCAATTCCCGAAAGTTCATACACGATCAAAACATTCAAACATGCCCCATATTCATTTGCTTATTTGATAAAATGTTCATATAACGATGATTTGTCAAAATTTGTTACATATAGAGGTGTAGATGCTGCTCAGGAATTTGTGAGTAGCATTGAAGATGATTTGGAAAAAATATATGAAAATCATTTCAGATATACTATACCAATGGATGCACAAACTCTTGAAGATGAGGAACAATTTGCTGCAACCAGAACTTGTGGTATATGTAATAAACTATTTATTGACGGTGAAGTCAACGTTAGAGGTCACTGTTATGTCACAAGGGAAGAAAAGATAACATGCTGCTCATTCAAAATGTAATTTGAAT
>WOGP01002030.1:0-17582 GCA_015342065.1 Leptinotarsa undecemlineata
GCATAATGCAAGATCATGAGTATCTTTCAAGGCCAAACTTCAAGGTCACAAAATTGAGGAACAGACTCAAATCTCAAGGTCAACACCCATGATCAAGCTCATATCGTCTGACACGTAACTGAAGGTCATATGACGTCATTCAATGACAAGGTCAAATGGTGGGGGGAGGTCCTCAAGCAGCCTTAGACAACTACTAACTCTGAATGACATAATTGCTTGAAAAATACTTGAGGAGAATTTCACTTGTGTACAATGTACGAGCTGGTCGTGCGAACAATTTTCCAATTACATTTATACCTGAAACCATATAGCATTGTTTTTTTTTTCAATTAAAAGAAATCTGTATTGAATAGAACTAGTGACCTGACCCGGCTTCGTACGGGAATCAGAACATATGACTATGCCTGCTTTGTTCCTCCGTCATATAGTGTAGCATTAGCTGATTCATAAAAAAGTTCCCCTTTTTGACCTGTAGAGCGTGCTTTAACGATTTTGGAGCTCTCTAGAAAGCTAGAGAACAATTCTGAACTTTCTAGAGAATTAGGCCAGTATTCTGCATATCGCCTGTCATCGTTTTAGTTATAATTTCAGAAAATGCGTTGTTTACTGCTTCTTTGGTTAGTTCACAACTTTTTCATTACTTCGTATTCCTTTGTGTGATGGGATCTATATGAAATTTATGTTTTTACCAGTTATCTCTGATTCATAGAGTTTGTTCTTGATTTGCACACAGTGTTCGTGGGATACAATTGTTACAGTATTTTCAGAAAGCTGAGGAAATCCGTTAGAATAATATAGTTTTTTTAGTGCATGCATTGATGAATAGAGTTGCACGATATATGGCACATTATTCCCCTGTAGAAACAGTAACATTGTGGAAGATTCATTAGAATGGAGTTGTTAGGACCAATAATCGCTGCTCTCACTCCCTCATCCGTTTCTGAAGCATCAGTATACATTTGAATATGGTTTTGGTATTGTTCTGATATAATTTCAAGGTGTTTTTTTTATGATTACAAGTATATGCATATTTTTCATTATTCAGTCCACGTTATGTTTATATAACGCTGGAATGACTACCCTAGAAGGAACGTATATTATGAAAATATTATTATGATGCTGTTTATCTCTCTCAAAATGAAAAACAGGTGTTTATTCACCGTATACAGAAAATTATGTTCGACAGATAGAGCTCGATTCCATCTTGAAACTTTGGATATTGTTGAGGTTTGTATTCAATTCATTATTGTTGATTGAATATTCGCTAGCAAGTTGAGTTCATATATAAGTTATGCTTTCAAAATGGATTTAATGAACTGTCTAAATTACCCATGTCCTATGTGATGTGAGTATAATCAACAAATAAGTGATAAGAACATGCTAATCATTCACTACAAACCAAGGTGACCAGTAATGAGCTCAATTTAGGTTATGAACTAGTTATTACCTTCGAATCTTTTTCGAAAAATGAATTTTCAATGAAGAAACCATTTTATTATTCAAGGTTCACTTGTTGGAACTATAATATAAAAGCAAAGGTACAAATCACATATTTCCGAGATTTTATTCGCCAAGAAAAGTCGCACTTTAAAAAAAAATGTATTCGACAAATTTTTATATCATAAATTCATGGCTAATATCATTCACGACAATAATCATAATATTTGGCAATGTTTGGTGAGTACAAAGTTACGAATTCGTCAATTATATGAGATACATAATTCTTATAAGGGATTTATCATCCTTTAAACTTCAATGTGATGTCATGTGAAATACATGTTTTTCAATTCTTCATGAGAAGAAGTATTCGAAAGAAATATTATTGATATTCAAGGAGAATAATTTTGAAAATATGTTGAACGCGATTATGAAAACTCATATTTTGACTTATGATATTTATTTTTCCTTCGACTTGTTTGATACCAATTTTATCTACCTATATAACTTCGATCAATAATACAAAAACGATCTTATCATTACGTGAACAGAGGTACGAGTCAAGATTTACATAATATGTAAAATTTACTATTAAGAGCCAACAATGTGAACGACACCCCAAATTCCAATACTCTGTACAAATTGATATAGACCCCAAAAGTTCAGTGGTTTAATCCCATTTTTTTCTATGTGAGTGAATTTATAATGAATATTTTCGTCAATACATGAAAAACGATAAAAAAAGTTCAATGCTTAGCAGTTTTTCAAACTACTACGTGGTAGAAAATCATCATGAGAAATGATAATTAAAAAGCTTTTATAGTTTTACAATGCACTAGACCTGTTCAACCGACTAAAATAAACATGATTCCCTCGATCAAGGGTTTGGGAATTCAAACAAATCAATAAACCTCCGAGTCATTAGTTCACCAAAATTTCGAAATTCATGGATTTACATTGGAGCTTGGTGCTTTTGGGGTATAATCCTTAAATTTTTGGAAAGATGTACTTTTGCAGCCAACAGTCAGAAAAAAATAGCTAGTCGTGGAATGAGTTTTTAAAGAAACATATATTCAGGTTGCAATTTGGTTTGTTTTGACATTTTGGTGAACAATTCCAAATAATTTCTCAATTTAAATACGAATATTACTAGGATTTTATCTCAACACCAAACCGTCATATACAATACCTCGACACGTGTTTCAATCACCAGTTCAATCCAGTTTGATCTGGTTTAATCTTCCTCTTGAAGATGATAACTTGGAATTGAAACACGTGTCGAAGTGTTGAAAATAACGAAATAAAAAACGAATTAATACAGTTTAATGTATGATTTTCACTATAAATGGTTTCACAAATATCGCGACAAGTGTTTAACTATACAATAGGTTTTTTTTAAATTCTTTATAGTAAAAATCATATAATAATCTGTGATAATTGGTTTTAATGTGGGATTTCATCGAGTAGTGGCCAATTCTATTCAACTATTGAAAACAACGATTTAGTGATGAGGAAAACTCCGGTAGTATTCATTACCACACCAAAGATTCCAAACAGTTCATCACAAGTAATTACAATATGCACGGTGTGAGGGAAGTAAGACTCACAGAAAAGAAAATAACTTTACTATTTCTACCAACAATAGGGTTCACTCAAGAAAAGATGTAGTACTGTCGTGTTTTCCAATCCACTGGTAGTATTTGAATATTGAAAATAAGCATTTCCCATGGCAGTTACTCCAGCAAGTATTATGTCACGTTCTAGGATTGCTGGCAAATGGTCATATTCCAAAATAACTGCTTCATTGACTGTTACGGATCAACCTTCAATACATCCAAACCGCTTCAACCAGCGTGAATGGTCTCACTAAGAAATGAGATTCAGAAGAGAGGTGGTATAGCAATACCACCATTTGAAGAAGAAAAACACAGTCTGCATAACACACCAAAGTAACAGTAAGAGTAATACGAATACATGAAAATGAAAGACCGTAACACTTTTGATACAATCCACGAAAAATAAATACAAGGTGAATAGCAAAATTATAAAATTAGAAAAGGGAGAAAAAGACAAGTGAGCAGAATATTGATGATTCAATGAGAGAAAATAGGCTAACATGAATATAATACAATAGATATGGAATATACGGACACATAACATTGAATAGAACTGACCGATACTTGAAAATACTCTATATTAAAACTAATTAATACAGTTTATTGTATGAATTCAAGTGAAAATTATGCAATGAAATGAATTAAATAATACTGGAGTGTTTTCCTAACCGTTATTTCAACACCTCAACACGTGTTTCGATCCTTGAGTGATCATCTTCAAGAGGATGATCAAACAATTTGATCTTCCTCTTGAAAATGATCACTTGGTGATCGAAACACGTTTCGAACACACACGTATTGTTTGACGTACGATTCCTAGCAAGTTGAAAATTGTTCAAATATTCCTTGATAAGAAATAAATAATCAATTCAAAAGACGTACCTCAAATCTCTAAGAGGTAGACAGAAGTCTTTACAGAAGAATTGTTTTTTTAAATTTTGGGACCGTTATAGAAAGTATCGAGTGAATATTATTAGAGGATCAATAAAAAATATAAAATGTTTCATTCAAAAAATGTAACTCATGATCGTACTTAAAGATATATTATTAGCTATTCAAATGACAGCATTCACTGTTTTCACGTTTTTGTAGATCCTTATTTCTCCTCCAGTGACTTTGGTAATATTTCTACCTATTTCTTACATTCCTGAAGGGAATATATTAAATAATTTCGAGCTGAGTAGGGTATAGTCAATTTGGTACCAATGATGAACATAAAAACAAACAAAGCAAAGACATTTCGGAATTCAACAAACATTTAGATGTTGAAATCAGAAAGTGGCTGTGATATGTAGGTGGTTTTTATACCAACTGGTGTCTATTTTAGTATTTTTCGTATTATTATTTATTGTCTAAACTTTAAGTACCTCCCTCGTTAAAGATAAAATGAATTCGGTCTAAGAGAAAATAAAATTTTATTTAAAGAAAATTCGCTTATTTGAAACAGGACAAAAGATATGTCCAAAACAAGAGATTGGCGAATTTGAATCAACGTGGAGGATTTTTCAGTTCAAAATAATAAACGCTTGCAGAGCTCGGCAAATGTAATAATGGATGTGTGAAAAATTAGAAAGCATCAATATAATTTTTGCAAAATTAGGGAAAAATTAAGAGTTCCTGCTTTCTCTTCGGTACTTCGTATACTCACTTACTAATGTAGCGGAGTTTCTTTCTCAAGTAACCCAAACACCTAAATTTTATCCAATTATAATATTTACCCATGAAAATATTTTTCAACTGTGTAAGACCCCAGTCTTGTAAAATCTGTTTCATTATAGTAGATACAAAATAATCGAAAAGGAATTGCACTGCCTACAGGTACATAAAACACGTTCTCATTAAAATCCCAACACAGCAAGTCACTGTCCTACACATAATGGCGCGTACGCGATGATATACTTTATTAAAAGAAACTTTGTTCATTCTATACAAAATTCTTGTTATCTTCAGTCGATCATAATATAGTTCTGTATATAGATTGACGAAACTCTTGTTATAATCGAATTGAGTTATTTGAAGGGATACAGTTTTAAATTCAAACAAACAGAAGGAGTTCAGATCAAATTGATATTGCTCTCCATTCGAAATAGTTTATTTTTCTCTTCAAATAGGTGGTAGATTTTGAGATGATATTATATTTTCTTGATTCAAAATAGTCCATCTTCGCAATAATATAGTCAAACAAATGATGTCGTTGAAAGTCCAAGAAATTTGATTTCTTCGTTGAAAAAAGTGTGATTCTCTTGTGGAACATGACGCTGTTGGCATGAAGTAATAGTTTTTCCAATAGAGGTAAAAATTTCAAAGCAATCTTCTTGGAAAGAAATATTTTTACTGTGTCATTCAAATTATCAATTGAAAGCTCCAAGTAATTGAAAAAATCTCGACCCAACAGTGATGGTTCGCCTTTGTCAATTTTATTTGTAGATTTTAAAAATATTTTTTTCAAACAGAGTTTAACACAAAACGGTTCAGATATTTTTGCCAAAATTCATTGGAAACTACTGAAACTGAGGCCCCTATATTCAGTTCAAATAAAAATACCCTGCCATCAAGTGAAACTTACAAAGAAATTGAATCATATTGTTTTACTAAATTGATGGATGTAGCCCTTACTTCTTGGTAGGAGATCATAGTGAAGAAAAGACGTTGCTGCAGTTTCGTCCTTTTCAAACTTTTTTCAAACTTATAAATTTAACTAACAGTGGTTGGTTACATTAGCGCTTATATACTACCCCTCTAGGTAAAGGTACTTGGCCTGATTGAGTACCTAAATTTTGCTTACTAGTTACAATACGGATATGCTAATTTGAAAACCGGTGAGTAAACTAAATCAATTTGATCATTTAACAGGTTGCACCCGCAGTATATATGCTTGTGAATTTCCAAGGATTTAAAGTAATTGAGTTTGCAACCCTTCCTTGCATAATACAAAATTTCCGTATCGTTCAGATCCGGGAACTTGTGGTTGCATGCCAAGGAATAGTTTGAAAACGTCGAATCATTTCTTTTTGACAGTCTGAAGGACCTTCCATGTTCAGTATACCGTTTTTGGAAATTTCGATCACATTGTCCAACATAAACACTATTATACTCCGGATACTTGAGCTTATAAATTCCAGATTTCTCCAACTTGTCCACCTTTTCATTGGCATTGAAATGGAAATCAGATAACCTGCATGTGGTCTGAATACCACTCCCACATTGTATATTCTGAAAAAACCCGCAATTATCTCTGTTCTTTTTCCAAAATATTTTACCCATTTCTTGATTTCTGGTTGTTTGACCTGAAGGTATATTAATCTGTAAGTGAATTTACGGCTTTGTTTTCTGACTATCTTCTGGTTAGTATCTGCGTTGACACCATTATTATGACCTATCTGTGTAATTATATCAATTTCCCTAGCTAGATTGTTAGCAAACAAAGGCAGTGAGAATAGCTTGGGATGGTAATGTCTGTATAGCTAGGTTTTCTGAAAAATCATTGAACTAAAATTGGTAAAAAACATAGAAAGTTTCAATTCTCTTTTCTTCATATTGTTTCAATTTTGAGGTTATTTTCAATAACTCACCTACATCGAAATATTTCTATACGTTTAAAAATTTTTGAAAAATTACTTTGTTTATTAAAGCTCTGACGATTTCTGTGTTTTGTATTCCGTTGACCCATGTGTTGATGAAAAACTTCTTTCTTCACTCGTAGGCTGTTTTTTATCTACACCTATTCAACTTGGCAGCTCACAATTTCTATGACCTTGTCGAAGTCGATTGTGAATTTTTCATCGATATTTTTTTGCATTATCCATGGGTCGTCAAGTCCCATGATAAATTTGTCACCTAAAACTACATTTATCTCTGTTCCAAAAGCACACTTTCCAGCTAAACATTTTACTATCGTTTTAATTTTAATTGCACAATAAAATTTATACCTCGGCACAAAAGCACTCACTGTAGACTTGAAAAGTCTATATGGCACTGGAAGAACTGGAAAGTAGAAATATTGTTATGGATAGTTATGAAAAAGTAGAAAAATCATGTAGAGTACTCCAAAATATGTTCGAATCGCTGATTATCTCCTCCGAATCACTTCCAAATGCGAGTTTTGACTGCTTTCGTCGTGGCAGATCTGTTTTTATTGGGATCCAAATCTTTATTCGTTTGGGTAATCCTTTCTAACAATTTATCTCTGGAATGCAAGGGTATTTCGTAAAATTTCTCTTGAAACATATCCTATAGATAAAAATCTTATAGATTGATATCGGGTAATCTCGCTGGCCAATTCCATGCTTCCTAGCACCTCATCCGTCGATCGTCAAAAAGTATGTACAGTTGTGCGTTTACTTCTCTTGTAAAGTGCCCAGGAGCTACGTCTAGTTGGTACCAACATTTTTTATACTCATCGAGTGGCAAATTATCGACGAAAATCTCTACAGTATTCTCTAAAATGTTTAGGTAGTTTCTAGATTTCTTTGCTCTCTCGTAAATCACGTTGTCCATCAACATGCAGAAGACATCAAAACAATTTTTTTGTAAATCTGGCTTCTTTTGTGACGTGAGAATTTTCACTGTAATGAAAATTTCAGAAATTTCAGTTCAAATAATTTTATTCAACTCTCTGTGAATTCATGATCATGATTATGATTACGTCTTCGCAAGATTCTTTGAATTTATGAATACTCAAAACGAAAATCTTCTTCAGCACTTTTTATCGATGACTCAGGAAATGCGTGAAAATATGCTGAGACATTAATCTGGTTGTCTTCAGAAATTAAGGATCGAGGCAAGATCCAAATGTACTGAAATTGTTTTGATTTCGTATACATTTATTGACGTTCATTTGTAGTACATCCGGATAACATTCCTTGAACTTTATTCTCCTTCTGCTGATAATTTTATCATACTGCTCAAACATTTTAAACCATTTCACTAGAAGTTCATTTGATTAACTTTGTTTCATCATTTTGAAGGTATCTGAAAGTATTGAAAAGACAAACATGTCAATATCATCAATACTGTCAAATAGTAATCATGACCTTCTTACCGAATGGGAAGGGACATTTTCACAAATGATCATGAGTCCGAAACTTGACTAGATAGGTATACGTATGATAATATAAAAGAGGCAATTTTAACAGCTCTCTGATTTTGTAATAATACACAGCGCGTTTCTATTGAACTAATCAACTTTCAGTCATTTCTTCAAGCAAACGAAAAAACTGTATTTTTTGGCACCCTGTATTGAAGTAACGGTTCAATAGAAACAGTTGTAAACTTGGAGTAGCAAAGAACTTCAGAATCAGATAATTAGGAATAAACTGCATCCCAATCCCAACGGGTCTAGATCCTTCTTATCGGTAGTATAATACTACGGTATTATCCTCTCCTGTGAAAATAGTAATAACGTACAAAAATTAAAAAGGTCTGAATGGTGGAATTATTAGATTTCTTAACTGATAAATCCATGTGGAATCCCACTTATCTGTTATCAGAGTAACCTTTACAGGTTTCTATTTGTCACCAGTGAAAACTGCAGGAGTGCATTTTTGAATATGTCAATCATTTTAAACACTTCAAAATTCATGTTTGGATTTCATGAGGTTTTCCATTTTGATAAACACCTTTTTGTTTTAGTTATGCATCCAAAGAAAACAATGGATCTTTTCCTGAGGGATTTATCTTTGGTGCTTCAACATCGGCTTACCAAATAGAAGGTGCTTGGAATGAAGATGGAAAAGGCGAGAATATATGGGACCATTTCATCCATGAAAATCCAATGAGGATTGTAAATAATGACAATGCCGACGTAGCTTGTGATTCTTATCATAAATATAAGGAGGACGTCTCCCTTGCTGCGAGTCTAGGATTTTCGGCCTACAGGATCTCCATTTCTTGGACAAGGTAATTTCTCCATGATTTGTATGTATTTGGGATTGCTAAAAATACACTAAAAGGTTGTGAGTTCATATATTTTGTTGAGTGTATGCTTCTCTACAAAGAATCGACTACAATTAGAAATAATGGGTCGATTTATATTGATGTTTAAATCTGAAACGTTGGTGTACATAAATTTGTAGGAGTGAAAGTGAAAAATTCCGAATTAATTATGTGAACATGTCGACGGTTCATGTTACTTAACTAGTATTACATTAGTTCGATTGATGCCCTATTTATTTTGTAGAAATTCATGTTGAATATAGAATAAAAAAATACTTTTTTCTACTTTCTACTGGGTTTATTTATTTGTTACGAGCGGTTTCGTTTTAAAAGGCCATTTTCAAGTAACAAAGTAGTATTACAGTATTATTTTTGCTCACACTTTAGTCTGAAATGAATGTTCTTTTGGAAATGGGTATCATAAAATGGATAATATTTCTCCTGAAAAAATTAATTTCAGGAAATAATAGTGATACCTTTTTCTATATCTGTAAGACCACATCTTCACAAGTTCATCAATTAGTTGGGTTTATAGATTTGAAATCACTTCATAGCATTGAATGTTTTTAAAACTGTAACAGTTACTATTTAATGGAAATAGAATAAAAAATAAACTTTGTGTGAGGAATGAAGAGTATGATAAATAAATGAAGGTTTAAGCACAGTACAAAGATAGTATCTTTATAATATAGTTCAAGTCATGCACACGGTTGTGTGGTCTCCTAAAATAATAGATTCCTTGACATTTCAAATTAGACATTGCTTTTACATCCGTCTCCATTAGGTTTTTAGATTGATATTCATTACTTGTTTCTCTGATAATGTGAAACAAAAAAACTTTTTTGTCACAGAGTTGAATGTGTTAAGGGGTGGATAATGAAAATAAAAAAAAATTAAAGAAATTTCGAAGGTGATGTAGTGGGTGGGAAAGGTACGGAAAATGGTATTCATGTGATTTCCTACGAAAGTTGACTCACGAGTGTAAGCATGCCTGAGGAAGATGTGATATAGTGAAACAGATTATGTGGTTTTGTGAACTGTACAGTGAAAATTTCATAATGAAGTGTTACTCAGAAAATTCAATTCAATTTTCAAATTCCGAAAACGTTGAAATATCTATATATCCAACATTTCTTGAAAATAAATCCGTTATTTACAGAATCCTTCCTTCAGGATATATGGGCAGCATCAACGAAGTTGGCCTCAAGTATTACGAGGATTTAATTGATGAAATAGTGAAACACAATATGAAAGCAGTAGTAACGCTTTACCATTCTGATTTACCCCAACGACTACAAAAAGACTTTGGCGGGTGGACCAATCCCAAACTTATTGACATATTCGTTGATTACTCCCGAATAGTCATTGAAAGACTAGAAAAAGTTGACTACTGGATTACGGTGAATGAGCCAAGAATAATTTGTAACTATGGCTATGGTAGTGGGGAGAGTGCGCCTGGCTTGAAATATCAAGAGTTCGAATGTGCCAAGGTTGTTATCATGTCTCATGCTGCCGTCTATCGAATGTATAAAAATGAATTTCCAAATAGAAAAGGTAAGATATTTTTGTAATAAAAAAAATCGCACTTTTTATGAAATTGCATAGTAATGTGATAACACTGCTTCGGAAAAGTAACGGATAAATTGAGTTTGAAAAAAAATGTATAGGTACCGTGTTAATTCCAAAATATGTTCAGACAGGTCGATTTCCATTTCAATTTTCAACCTCTTACTCTCAATAGGTGGTATCCTCAATTTCAAAAATCCAAATGGCCATGTATCTCTTGTAACAACTTTGGGGATATATTTTTCATATTAATTATTATTATATTTAAAGGTTATCAAAATTAGTTTTCAAAATATGCTCAGCGAGGATATTTATCAAAATTTATTTAATGAAAATATTCTGAAAGCAGTAAAATTCATGTTAATTTTTTCAAATAACTCCTTGGAAAATAATTAAACCAAATCAAATGTTGAATTACTTTTGCTATTGATAATCAGTGTTAGGAATCACACGTTAAAAAGTAAGACCCCGTTAGTCCTTAGCTAGCACACGTTTCTCAACTTCTGAGAGTTGTCGTTCGTATGGGGGCGACAGCTGATTAACGGAAAATCAGATTTTAAATAAAAACAGATTAATGCAAGAAAAAACCCCAATATATTGAAAAAGGCGTGTTGAACTGTTTTTATGTCTGGGGTGATAGAAGGGATTTCTTGAATAATCTTTTTCTTTGATGTTTCGATATTTACAGTTTTATGACAATGACTTCCACTCTGTAAATTATCCTGAAGGGAATCAGTCAAAAGAATTGTGTCTCGTAATTTTTCTGGCCATTCAATAGACGAGTCAATCAGGTGGATTTGGTCATTCAGTAGGTTACATCCGCAATGCTCATGCTTATGAATTTCCAAGCGTTCCACATTATTGAGTTTCCAACACTTGTCTGCATAGTGCATAGATTCGGGAACTTGTGGTTGCATCCTAAGGAATGGTTTAAATCATTTTCAACTAATCTGAAGGACCTTTCGTGTTCATCATACCGGCCACATTGTCCCACATAATAGTATATTACGTAACGAGTGGGATAAGGAGCCAATTATCCACGAGCAAAAATCGTAAGCACGAGGCGTCAGCCGAGTGTGATAATTCGCGAGTGGACGTAATTGGTATTATCCAAGAGGGGGGTACTATACTTTTTCTACGACTGACCGTGGAAAGGAATGGTGAAATATATTTGTTCGAGATTATGTCTGCGGATAATAAAATCATCGACTCAGTCAGTCAGAACTCAATGATTTAAAAATTGATGGCAATATTTCCTACAAATTATTTTATAAGGGTTCATTTTTGTAATATATATGTACATTTATAGTTACACTAATATATCATTATATGATTTACATAAAAAAGATTCAGCAGTGGAATTATAACTCAGGTTATAGGAAAAATACATGCAACATACTCACGCGTTACCGCTGAGCTACACTGGCGTTTACCGATTTGATGTTTGATTGAGATATGAGTAGTGAATTGATATTAGCTTTGTAAGTGAATAAATCAATTAGAAGAGTTTAAAATTAGGTAATAATCTCAAATACGAGTGCGCATAGGTATTCTTTGGCCTGTAAAATATTTTCAAATCCATTTGCTTGGCTGTTATAGTTCATAAAATTATCGGAAGTGGGCTTTGCTTTAGAGGTGTCTGGCAAATGCAGATTGGCTGTTGGCTGGTGAGGTTGAATAATTCAGTTTTAATATTAAAAAAATTGTTGCAAAAAGTTCATAAAAATTAATAGAAGGATAAAGTTGTGTTACCTTTAAAAACAAGTATCTGGACCTTCCTTAATGAATTATTTGTTCAGTTGTAAGCATCTACGATTTCTTTCGTTTATAACCATCAGATATGCGTTTTAGAAATGAACGTAATTTGGAATATTTGCTGATATTCACATTTTTCTTGATATTCAGGTTACTTCCAAGCATACAGTATATTGCCCATAATGACGATGGTTTCAAAGTTTTTCCCAAATCTTCGCAATAAACGAGAAGAACGTTTTAGGAAGACAAAGTTGTTTCTCTTTTCTCTTCAACTAATGACATTTTCGAAATTATATTCGTATTTTTCTCTTTCAGCAAATAAATTAGTCATCGCAATATTTGGTTGCTCGGTGATATCTGGTTGGGTTACTCAAATTTTTTATCGTCATCATTCATTCCGACTTTTTACGAAAAACTGAATGACAGCTCATAACTAAAACAAGTGGTTGTTGATTCACGGATACCTATAATGCCTATAACTAGATTTATTACCTACCAACAAACTGTCGAACAATATATTTATATATAAATACTTATATATATATACTTAAATTTTATTTTTATTAAGAGAAAGTTCACTGATTTTGGCTTTTGGACAATTGAATGTACCTTTCATATTTATCAGAGAAAATGTACATATCTCATAATTTTTTTTTTAATTTTCAGGGAAGTGTCCGCCATCATTTTTGAATACACATGTATTCTAAATGAGCCATTATCTTCTTACTGTCAAACACGTAATGATTAGTTTGAAAATCAAGCTTATTATCCAATTAATCTTTGGCATTGAAAAGGAAATTATATAACCTGGCATATGACCTGAAAGCTACTTCCCATTGTTGTTTTCTGACAAATTCCTCAATTATATTGACGTTACAAATTTTTTTATTTCTAATTGTTTGATCTGAGGGTATATTAATCTGTACGTAAATTTAAGGCTTTATTTTCTGATTAACTTTTGGATTGTGTCTACGTTGAAACTATTATTATGACCTATCTGTATAATTATTTTAATTACCCTGTCTTGATTATTAGCAAAGGTTCAACATTGAATTGTAGGCTGCTGATTTATGGCTGTCGGAATGGAATCACTTGGGATTGTAATGTCTGGATAGCTCGGTTTTATGAATACATTGAACTCAAATTTATTATGTGTGATAGTCAGTTCTACGAAATTAATCTGTTTCTCCATCTCTCTTTCAAGTGAGAACAATGTGGCCGAAATTTTTCGAAACTGTATGCTCAACAAAAAACGGTATTGTAGACTAGGTAAAAATTATTCGACCTTTTCGAACCATTCCTTGGAATGCAACCACAAGTTCCCAAATCTGAACGTAACGGAAATTGTTCACTATGCATACAAGGATTGGAAACCCAATTATTTGGAATCCTCGGAAATTCATCAGCATTGTTGACCAAATCGACCTGCTCTACTCGCCGGTTGTCAGATTAAAGTCACAGGTAAACAAAAATAGGTTCAAGTGGTATAAACACATGAGAACTTTTATTTTTCAGTTTTCATGATTATCTCCTACCACGTAGTAATGGCTACATTCATTAATTTATTGTATTGAATCACAATCGTCCGCATTTATTATCAGCAGTGATCTAACATCACAGAACGCTATCTATTTCGAACCGGCATGCTCTATTTTTTGTGCTTTGTTTACAACCAGTTGCGTTGCAGGTGAAGCTGCTGAGAAATAGGCCTCCTTTGGGAGCCTCGTTTGTTTTTGATATTCGAGTCTTCGGTTGATTCTACATACGACGTTTTCGTAAGAAAACATGTCATCGTAAGACACTTGAGTCCAGCAATGTCTTTCTTGTTCAGCATAGCATTACTGATGATATATTTGACGAGTAGAAACAGCGCTGTCTGGTAGTGAATCGCAAGTACTTAATTTTTGGGCTATAATTTCGACTGAAATTTCATTCAGAAACGAGCAATTGACATATTCCATTTTCAACAGCAAAAATGGCAATCACCTTGGATTGCGAATGGTTTGAACCAAAAACTACAAGTTTGAAGGATATTGCAGCTGCTGAAAGAATTCTGGAATTTCAGGTGAGTATTGTTTTTTTCACATCTTATAACAGGAATTGATATTGAAAGCTATAAATCGAATATATAAAAATGAATTGCTGTTCGTTTGTCTCGCTAAACTTGAGAACGGATAGATCGATTTGACTAATTTCAATTTGGAATTATTCGTGGAAGTCCAGGAAAGGTAAAAAAGGTAAGAAAATATGAATAAAGGAATAAATAATAATAAAAGAACTCAAGAATGTCTGGACCAATTTTTATTGATTTTTGTGTTTTTGGATTTGTCTTTATCGAAAATAGGATAATAAGTATGGAAATCAATGAAAATAATAATAATACTAATAATAATAAAAGAACTCGAAGACGGCTCGACCAATTTTCATGTTTTTTGTCTTTTTGGATTTGTCTTCGTCGAAAATACAATAGTATGTTTTGAAAAATGGTATTCCATCAACAAAATTATAAAAATGATAATAATAATAATAATAATAATAGAAGAATAAAAGAACATCTGGATCAATTTTTATGATTTTTATTATTTCGGACTTGTCTTTGTCGAGAATAGAATGATAAGCACTGAAAAATTGCATTTCATCTATGAAAATAATAATGATACTGAAAATAATAAAACAACTCAAGAACAGCTAGACCAATTTTTATGATTTTTGTTTTTTGGATTTGTCTTCATCGGCAATAGGATAATAATTAATAATAATATATAATAATGATAATAAATAATCAGGGATGGCCACTAACACCTTTGACCTTTGGTGAGTTGCGCCACCACTTATCCGAACAGCTGGTGCAAATCCGAATCGGCAGCCCAGGCGTACCCTGGAAGTAGACCTCTACTCTCCCACCGGTACCGGCCGTGGTTCCACAGAGTTAATCACCCGGTAGACCCTTAACTTGGTTCCTGGCAATAGAGTAAGTGGCCTCTACAATCGATCCACTCAGAGGGATCAGAGGCAAGTTGGTAGGGTCCATAAATGATTTGCCTACCAATGACAACCTTGGCAATGACAACGGACATTTTGAGTGAATGCATGAGATAAGAGTTGGCCTTATGCATTACAACGAGAGTAGTAAGTCTGCGCGATGAGGACACATGGCGAAAATGTATGCTTTGTGGTGTGAAAGTCAATCAGAACAAGCAGGGCGCTCCACAGAATTAGGCTCCTGAAGCCACAAGAACTGGCTTGTTTGGATGCGGAGATTCATATTGTTTTAACAGAATAGGCTGACATCTGGCAAATCAACACCACCGTGTATAGCGTCGTCCAATCGCTTTCCGAATCGGAAGGACAAAATCCCAGCCTTACGATTCGAAATATTGAACGGCGCGTACACAAGTTGGGGGCTAAGATCACGTCGGCGAGACAACACGCGTCTCGTATCCAATGTGATTACAGGGCGACCAACAGGCCTTTCACGCACGCAGTGCAGCGAACAGCCGCCAAACTACGATGTTTCCACCACACTACAAGTCAAGGCGTGCTGCTGACCATCAAACAGTACTGCCTTGATAGGATACGAATGCTAGTGGCTACTGAGAAGTCACTAATGAGGCGAGCGAGAATTATTGCGGAAAACCTCAGGTTCTTCGAGTAGCCTTCTCGCTCATTCGAAGAGCCTCCACGTGTTGTGGATAATCCGCCAACCACTGATTAGGTGGAATCCTTCTGAACACCCGCAGCCACTCAATTTAGACACTCCATCCCTAGCACAGTTCGAAGCTTTCGGCAGCCTGAGCTCAATGGCCTGCGCAACCCTATAACTCCGGAAGACGTTCGAAAAATCCTTGTGGATTCCAAGGATTTTGTGCTCCAGGCCCAGATGGGTTGAACACTTATTTGGGGAAAAACTAACAAGCACCCACCGTCATGTGGCTAGAGTTTTCAACTCATAACTGGACGGAAAGCAAACGTTCGAAGAGCCCTTGTGGATTCCAAGGATTTTGCTGCTCCAGGCCCAGATGGGTTGAACACTTATTGGGGGAAGAACTAACAAGCACCCGCCGTCATCTGGCCCTACAAAATAGTGAGACGTATTGAACAACTGATACCGCACTGGCGAACTCGCTTCACCATAACATCTGGTCAAGCCAGAGTCCACACAGGGTGGGTCACTTTCAGAAGGGGTGTATTTCAGGGCGATTCCATCAGTCCCCGTCTCTTCTGCATCTCACCATTGCCATTATCCGTTGCGCTAAGAAATACTCAAGGGTATAACTGTGGCACCTCCGGAAAGAGGCACAAGGTCACCCATTTATTTCATATAGATAATCTAGCATATTCCAAAGGTCCATCTCTAAAGAGGACGATGCGGAGACTACGGAGCAGATATGCAGTTTGTAGATGGAAGCTACACCAGTTGGGAGAGACGTATAGGTACTTACTTTGGGGTAGAACAACGCCACTCACAAAAAGTAAGAGCAGTGAAGATTTCTCTCCGCGTTAAGTATCAGCACAAACTTCGACAGATCTGGTCATCGGAACTGTCGGGAAAGAACAAAGTTGCTGCAACAAATATGCTTGCCGTTTCTACTTGTTTGGAGTAGTGAAGTGGACTCGAGAGGGGATGTGTCAACTCGACGTAAAGATCCGAAAAATGATGATGTGGATTTTTGAGTTTTGAGTGTCTACATGACAGAATGGTACTGGATGTAGCGTGTGAAGTCGTCAGCATTCCGGATCCCCTTCTTTGCATGGTCTGCTACCATGAGAAAGCAGGAATTATAGCATTTCTCTTCAGGGCAGCTGCTCAAGAAGCTGATGAATTTGATTTAGTTTTCGACACTGAACGAGATCAGCAAAGAGATCGTTTGAAAGCCGCAGAGATCACCTCACTTCTGCGGAATTCTAAGGATAGGCCAATGCATGGTGTCTTCTTCAATATTCTTCATTGACAACCTGGGCTCATCAAATGGCCTGACTTTTGTTTTCCTAAGGTCGAGTGGGCTGAAGTCGGAAACTAACAGGTTCATAATGGCTTGCTAAGATGATACAATGAACTCTTATTGTATAAGTTTGAAAATGTCCATATAGAACGAAACTGTAGTAACGTTAGTTATGAATAAAAGTGGATCTGAATGCCTGAGAAGAAAAATTACCCCGAAATACATTAACATCAAGACCAGGACAAAAACACCAGCAGCGGAGAAGGCGACAATGAAGGCACGAGTGATCTGGCTAAAAGAAGAGTGCAGGACACTGTTCTCAAAAAGGAAT
>WOGP01002031.1:0-16938 GCA_015342065.1 Leptinotarsa undecemlineata
ACCGACGTTTCGACAAAGTCTCATTTGTCATCATCTGGATATTACTTTCGAACACTTAACAGTAATATGCAGATGATGACAAATGAGACTTTGTCGAAACGTCTGTGAGATTGCGGATCAAAACCCAGAAACCAGTTCAGTATATTCCTATCCGTGAGAACTTTAGATTTAACATATATATTGTAACAAATCAAAGAATTAACTGCCTTGAACAAATTAATTCCTAACAATATTTCAATATCACAAACTAATTTATATTCAATACTTAGCAACTAACGCTTAATTTATCGTCACTATTTGAATTCCTTGTTTAACCGCTCGATTCGCTTTCGGAATTCAACTACCACCTCTGGACGAGAAGCCGGAAAAAATATTTATCATTAAGACAATTTCTTTAAACTCGAAAATGAACGAAGGGATTTTTTTAAATGACATTTTTCTGAATTGGAAATGAAATAAAAATGAACACAATAAGGTCAAAGAGGTCAAGTCAAAATGATGAGTTTGGTAAAACTTTTATTAGATTATCAGACGAATTTTTTTCATATTTGCCAATAATTGTTATAACATAATCCTAACAAGTAATTAGATTTGTTCCTGTTAGTTTCTGAAATACATTTTGTAATATTGTTTTGAATGGAGCGAGCGGGTAGATGCGGCCTTGGTCGTTATCTATTTAGTTTGTCGATTACTATATTATAAAACTTCAAGTTGGATGTAAATAATCACTTGAGAATTGTGTTTCAAGTGTTCAAGTTTTCAGCTGTTTATACTCAATCGTTAAATATTTTTATGACATTTTCTTCATATTTGCAATTTAGTCGAATTATTTGAATTCAATACAGCTTGAAAGAAATAAGTCCAAAGGTTGAACTTTGGTGTGAAATTGAATTGAATTTGGTGTGAAAAATCAACAAATACCGCTCGCTTCTTCCTCTGAGTGATTGAATGCTCTCATATTTTTTTCTGTAAAAACTAAACACTAAATAAAAATTATGTTAAAATTTAAACAATTCAACCGGGCTACGCCTTGCATTTCCCGAACGAATTGTCAGTATCACCAAAAATTATTCCTTTATCCTTATGTATAGCAGAGATTGAGTTAGAAGAACTCTGACATAAATGTGATTGAATCGTTTAGACTCGTCTAGACATGCTAATGGAAAGCGGGACTTGATGCTGAAAGTCGGATCATGTCAAATGTGTCCTCGCAATGTTTTTTGATAGATTCCGTCGACATGTATTCGCATATAATATTTAATTTTTGTATGATAATATCCAATGTTTGTGTGATGGGTCATAATTCACATATATATTATATTTTGGAGCAAATATTCGAAAACACAATCAGATATATGTACATTAGTGTAGTTATTAGCTTTAAATTGAATGTCCCTTCCTGGTTTTCTACTGTATTACTCAAATATATGCAGTCGCTTCACCTGAGAGAAGAATATCCAAGATTAAAATTTGTTAATGTTCTAATAATATTTGCCAAGACTACAAATAGCTGTGTCACCGTCATTTGATACTTCTCTTAGGTTAGGGCTACATTTTCAATTTCACCTTCGATTTTATGAGTCGGATGTATGTAACATTCTATCGGTATCAGTTTCTTCTTTTGTGTGCCGAAATCATGTGGGAAAAAACCTTCCAGAATTCAGGCCAGAATAACTCTGAGATCATATTTCAATAAAAGGATTCTCGAATTGCAATTATTCAGTTTTGATATAGTCGATATGCTGGATTTAATTTTTGGTATTCTGGGTCGGTTTTGTTTAACACTCGTTAGATCTGAGTTCGAATACGAATAATAGTGATATTTTTCTGAAGAAACTTTTTGAAAACAAAATAGACTCAATTATTCTAAGAAGAAGTGAAATTATTCTGTCATTAACAGAAACACGTTTTCATTGGCAGTCTTCAAGAACTGGCATCCTGATTATTTCACTTATATTTACTATAATAATTACTATCCACTTCTCCATCTTTATACATAAAAAAGTTGAAATTTCACATGATTGATTTTTGAGTACATTATTAGATTTAGATTTTACTTTTCTTTATTTGTGAATTATGTGAAGATTCCGTCTCTATGAAAAAATGAATGAATATAGGATTTTGAGTAAGATATGACTTTTGATCAATAATTTGCATTTCATAATTTTTTTTGTCAAAAACCTAGTTTTATCAAGAAAAATAAAATAATCTTTTGATCAACTGTGATAATATTATATTACTTGCTATTCGGATGACAAAATTACAATACTAATGTAAGTTGCCTATCTAAGTGGTGTCATATAATAGACGATTCATTCCAAAAGTTATTTCAAAAATCTCCTTTTAGGTGGATATCTACATTTCGATATCGAAGGTAGTTAGAAATCGATTAAAATAATATGCTTAGTCAAGAGCCTTTTATTTCTATGGGAAAGCAACTTATGCTGATATTTGCAAATCATCTTCGAAGGAGAATAGGGAGACTGATAACATTAATCTGTCATGTTATTTCTTGTAGACTGAGTGTGGAACGAAATTTAAAATATGGAAGCTTTTTCATTCGCATTGGGAAAGCAGAGGGACATTTTTCATTATAATTTTTTATTTTAAATTGTAAAAACTATATTTTAAGTAATTACGTATACACGAATTATTTGTGTTTATCATGAATTTTACAATTTGTTTGAAGGCAGATTTTATGACATTTTTTATTCGATGTATAACATAGAGCTCATAATATCAGATTGTATCTAAATCAGCTATGTGAATTCAACTTTACAGAACCGAATAATTCAAATTCTGGTACAATTTGTCAAGCATAGCCAAAAAATAAAAAATCAGTTGGATTTTCTTCGTATACAAAAAAAAAATTACAGTCCTACAGACTTGTGGTTTCATCATGCTGGTCACCCTTAAAGTATTGCTAAGTATCAACATTTTTGTTGAAAATGGAAATTTATCGATTAAATTTTTGAGCAAAATTGGGTGATCAGAATTCGATTAAGTAGACGAAGGCGTTTTTGCCTGGTCCTGATTCGCGAAAGTTCTGCCGGTGAGAGAGTTATCGAAGTGCTTGAAAATAAAGTAGTAGGTTGGCGAGTCTGGAGAGTATGGTGGGCGAGGCAGAACTTTGACGCTCAATTTATTTAGATAGGTAGATAGATAACACCTAATTTCCATTAGGTGAACACTAATTACAGGAAATGTTAAAGAACATATACTGAGTTGAGGCGTGGAACATAAAAATTATTTTTTGTAGGAGTGGAGCACATGAGATGTTATTATATATAGTAATCATTATTATATATGAAACTGTAATGAAGAGTATATTCAATGATATAATAATAAATTGGTTCAGAAGGATAGAATAGTCATTTCCCTTTAATGGGTGAGTACATGTAGTGCGAAAAGACAAGTACTTTCTTAAGACAACTCTATCTCTATATTCTCTAGTGTTTCCCATTATAAAGCCCAACATTCGACCAACGGATGAACAGCTTAATTCATGTGTGAAACAAAAGTGAGCTTTTGATAAAAATTAATGCCAAGGTCTTCCACTTCATTACCTCTATTGATGATATTGTTATCACTTTCATAAGTAAATTGTATTAGAATTTACTTTCAAGAAAAATGCAATACTTTATACATTTAGCAGACGATTAATGGAACATCAGTCAAACATCAAATCTGATTCGTACTGTAAGTTCGAGCATTCTTCATAAAGTTATATCATCTGCGTACTACAGTTTTGCATTGTTCATTATTTCAGTTGAATCATTGATGGAAATCAAGAACAAAATAGGTCCTAAATTCGAGCTTTGGAGCACTCCGGAACTGGGAGTATAGGAAATATATTTAAAGCCTTAATACTCTACATATTGCTTTCTAACAAGTAGGTAATTTGATATGAGTTTCACCAAAGTTGCTGGTGAACCAAATTGCGATAGACGCTTGAGAATAATCAAGAAATTTATTTGATCAAAAGTTTTTTGCATGTCTGTATAAATGACGTTTACGGTGATTCGTGAAACGTGCTGGTGGTAGATTTCCGCCTTTGAATGGTTCATTTGTATCCATCCGCTGTCCTGAACGTCTCCTGTCATCGTAGTGGATCCACTTCTCATCACACGTAACGATTCGTTCTAAAAAAGGATCGTTTGAATTGCGCAAAAGCAAAAAAGAACAGAACTTGAAGTGTGACTATGTCTGTCTATCGTTCAAATCGTGGGGCACCCACTTTTCGAGCTTTTTGACCCATCAAAAGCCGCATGGCATCTGACCCACCGTTTGTAATGGGTCAGTCAGATCCCCAAATCCTTATCTTGGATTACTGAAGGCAAACCAACGTCGAATAGTGCGTTTGTTGATAAATTGGTTAAGGCTTTCGCGGCCAAGATTTTCAGTGTTACGATCTTCATCCGAGTTTGAAGGCCGTCTTATTTTGGAACTCCATCCCAATGTTTCGCCAGCACGAGTGACTGACCTCTTCAGAGGTTTATTTATCTTGACGACTCACCGATGACGGGTGATTTCTAGCTCGTTGGTTGTATTTATATTGACTCAAATAGTCCGCCTCTATTTTTAAAGCGTTGCTATTGTAACGTGTAATCTCCTTCACTAAGTGCGTGTTCCGCCGATTAGTCTATTTGACCTAATCTACAGTTTCTCTGATGTTTATTCAGACTTGTACTTATGAATCTTTTGGCTGTAGCGATATACATTTTTCCGCCGGTGCATGTTATACGATATACTCCCGCAGTTGATAGGGGATCCCTTTCGTATTTCGCAGATCTCAGGCTTGTATGCTAACCTAAAATTTTTCCAGTTCTGTCTGTAACTCTAGGGATGTGCGGTAGAAATGCACGTACAACCGTTTGAGTTTCCTCCCTATTTTGACTTGTAGACTTTCATGGCCACTTGAAGGTGATCCATTTTCTCTTGTAGGTGTTCCGGTTCAAATATTCTACGAGCACGTTTCATCAGGCTGTTAATAATTCCCAGCTTTTGACCTGGATGGTGGTTCTAAAGTGCTTGCAGATATCTATCCATATGGATCAGTTTTCGGTACACTTTATGTGTCAATCAGTGCCACACCTTTTGACGAGTACATCTGGAAAAGTTATCCGTTGTTCTTGTTCTTTGTGTGCGTCTAGATATAACATGTTCAGTCTGTCCCTCCCATGTCTCCAGATGACGAAGGTGTCATCCACGTACCGTAGCCAAATGGTTGGTTCGAAATCGAAAGCCTCGATTGTCTTCTTCTCAAATTGCTTCTAGAAGAAGTTGGCTATCACCGGGCTGAGTTGAGTTCCCATCGCTACGCCTTCTAATTGCTCATAGAAATCTCCTTTCCATTGGAAGTAATTTCCCGTGAGACAGGTTTTGAAGAGTCCGATAATATCACTAAAAAACATACCTAGTGAGTGCGGAAATTCATATATTAGTGAAACTAAGAGACCATTGAATATTCGCGTTGCCGAGCACAAGAAACACCCACAGGGAGGGGAAACCAGCAAATCAGGAATAGCAGACCATGTTTGGGACCGTCAACACAACATCGAGGTGTCCCAAGCTGAGATCATACAGAGAGAGGAACATTGGTTTAGGAGAAAATTCAAGGAAGCCGCATACATGTTGTCCAATAACGTATTTAGCCAAGCTAGCGTAGAGATACGCAATATTTTATCAGTCCAAAGGGTAAGGGAGCCAGGCTCAACCTGTCCGAAACCAAGATGGCTGTCATCGAATCAGTCCAGTCATCACCCGAAGACGATTGCAGATACTAACAATCGAAATGTCGTGAACTAACGTGGCTTGGAATCTCTTAACTTTTTATTTTTATTTTCATTTTTATTTCTTTATTTTTTGTTGAATCGTTCTATTTTCACTTGTATTTTATTTCACTATTATTTCATTTCATGTTATTTTTGCTTAATATAATTGTTATTTTCAGCTATTCATTTTTAATTCTCCTTTTTAGTTGTTTCAGGGATTTCAAATCGTTATATATATTAGACAATGGAAGTCCGAACTAGTAAAAATCTAATCTCACTCGGAATAAAATATTTCGACAGTAAACAATAGATCATAAACAACACAAAACGCTATTTACATTTTCTTGTAGAGCTTCTGTTATTGTAAACCATCGATAGTAATTGACGCCCCCTCACCACGCAAACAATTTCGAGTATAACTAATCCAATCATATTTTCATAACATTCCACGACGCCCCGCAAACCTTTGAACGTCGTAAAATTTTCAAATCGTATTCGGGTGAATATATTCAACGGAATTTACATAACGTCGCTGAATTGGAGCGATCGGCAATATTCGGGAAAAGTTTATAAAGCGCGAAGGACGTCTCGAAAAGAGCACTCACAGAGATTAATGTGGAAGCATAAAACCCCCTCACAGAAAGACAGACAAATTGATATATAGAGACGTGCAAGTAGATTGAGATATATAGCACGAGTGACGTTCCGTTTTGCGATCGGTCATCACTCATAACGCTTGGCATGTCCGATGGAAACTTTCAAAAGGACTTTTCAATAATAAATTGCGTACGATCTGAGGAAATTAGCAGGGGTATAGAGCAATCGTGGGAATACGAATTCATCAATTATTATATCCTAAATTAACACTTTTTCCGAATTGATATAAAGCAAAAAATCAGACATGTACTAATATTTAACTATTAGTTCGAGTATTACTGAAGTAAAAACACAAATCATATTAGCAAACAAATTCTCAGTGAATTGAATAGCTACAAAACGAAAAAATATCAATTTGTAAAAGATACTCAATTGGCAAAATTGTACAGAGGAAAATTACGACAAAAACTTTTGCCAGCCCACCTGGCACCAAGTATCTAATTTTTTTCATTACTCAATATTCATATTTCATGCGTTAAATCATTAGGAAATTAGGACATTAGGAAAATTTCTTTGTAGGTTATTGTGAATTACATGTTGGTGTGGAACCCTAAACGTAGGTTGGTCCATTCTAGTGTAAAAATATCTTTGAAAACAAAATCTACCTCTTTTTACCAAATACTTTCATTCAGTGAAATATATGGGTAATTGAAAAATACAATTTTTTCGATTCAAATAATTATTTTGAAAAGGAATCAGCAAGGAATGGAAAAAGTTCATTAAAGAATCAATGATTTATCAACGGTTCGCCAAAAACAAAATTAACCAGTTCATGCGTTTATTTAAAAACTGTGAAGTTTGGAAAATGTTTTGAATGAGTCATGCGTGCATTCATATTGTTTAGAAACCAAAAATAATTATTGTCCTGGCTAATACCACGGCGGACATCAGTTAAATTCGATATGAACTTTCTTGAAGCCATTTTGTAGTATTTACTCCTCATCAGTACAAGTAATATAATAACAAAACAGTATCTAAATTTTCTAGTGTCCTTCCTATTTCTGCCCTAATCAATCTTTGTTTACAGAGTATACGAAAGGGGCGCCAAAGTGGAAAGTAACGTAGGTAACAGTCAAATGGACGAATTCCTTATAAAATTAGCTTTTAAATGATGTGTCACACCTAATACTTATGTCATTCAAAATCTAAAGGTGCTGGTCACCAAGAGGCGGGGAGGAGGAATGACAGTTGATGTTGATAGAAAGATAATTCCTTTGAATTGAAAATCGACCTGTTTTTGATTTTATTCGCGACAAATGTGTCTCAAAAATCTGTTTCATGTAGATTTTGAAACTGTCTATAAAGCCATACACCAAGAAAATTCAACGTTTACCTCTAGAAGTCCGACCAAACTTTAAGTGCGAAACTTCGTTCTTATCTCCAAATATATAATATCGAAAAGATTTCATCGTCGCCATCTAGATAATTTGGAGCATGGCACATAAATTGATAGAGAGCAATTGTTATTAACGGCTGCCTTACTTTTTAAACGACATTTTTATTGGGGCCCCTTAAGATAACCGTAGGCAATAATGGGTAGTTTTTCTTGTTCTTTTGTCGGGAAAGAAGAGTTGTAAAAAGTAAGGACGGTTTTCGGCGTGTGTCGTCGGCGCCAAGGGACGAGCGGCGCCCGTCGTCGCTACAGGGACGCCAGCCCAGTAAAAGTGAAAGCGCTTCGGGTCCAGATCGGGCAATCCGCCAGAATCGGTGAGAGCAGGGAGCTTGAAAGATCGCGGAGGCAGTTGCATATTTGGAGAAGTCGCAGAGAGCATAGTGCACCTCCAAATGTCCTCAAAAATAGCTTCGATTTTGAAGTTTCATTTCAAATTTTTATTTATTTACAGATTTCTAATTTGGTACCTTTTGTAGCGGGCACAGAGTAATTTATATCTTTTGAATAATATGCACGATATTTATTTAAGAAATTCGGATTAGCGTGGCTCTTTTGGGACGTACAATTTTTTTGAAGTTCATACAGAAGTGGCTACTGAAAGTAATTTTTGATAAAAAAAATTCAAATTTGTCGTAGAAATGATTAGGTGAATCGCAAAGAATGACGTGTCAACTTGAAATCTCATCTATCCGTATACTATGGTTTTTTTAATTCCCATGTTAGTTACGAAACTTTACTTAGGGAAAATTGCCCTAATGCTAAGCGAGCTATTAGAATAATTTCAAATGCTGATTTCAGAGATACCTGCCAGTCTCTTTCCAGAAAAATAAACATAATGACGGTACCCTGTATCTTTATCTATCATTTCTATTGAAAATTCATAACCACAAAATGAACATTTAACCAATTCACAGGTTGAACATAAATTGATAGATGTAGCCGTTACTACGTGGTTGAAAATCACAATGAAAAGAGAAATGAAAATTTCTATATTTTTTACCACTTTTATTTGTTACTAACGTTACTGCAGTTTCGTCCTATACGGACATTTTCAAACTTATACAATAAAATCTATTATAAGTATAGGACTAAATTACAAAAAAGTGGTAAAAAACATAGAAATTTTCATTTATGAAAATAACTCTAGAGGTGCTAATCTCTTAAGACCATGCAGGCTGAAACTGCACAAATTCTCGATCAATACACTCAGTGCTAATATTTATAATATTATGTCACCCACTGTTAAATATTTTCTATTTAGTTTTAAGAGGTTTACCAAAAATGTCTTGACAACACATTGCTTTTATATTGTCAATAAGTACCTGGCCACACCAACTCACATCTTTGAATCTGAATCATTTTAATTGTGGCCTTTAATTACCATATATCTTCTTTCATTTTGATTACCATATTATTTACATCATGTTTGTATCTCTCATATACATTTGCGTCACCACTGGTGATGGTTGTGTTTTTTAAATTCATTTGTTACCTATTTGAAATGTTTGTTGGTTGTTCATATGTTTGCATGGCTCAAATATTATTATTTTGACTTACTATAAATGCAATCTTTATTACATAACGTGGTTAAATAAACTATAAATCTATCTATCTATATTTTCTGAACCTAATAATCAACCACCACAAGAACCTTTTAGAAAACAATCAGGTTATTGAGAGGCTCCACAAACAAAAACGAAATATATTCAACCAAGGTTTCATCATTTACGTTGATAATCCCGAAGAAGTGAAAAATAACCCTACATACCGCTTCAGGAAGAAAATGAAATCAAACTGCAAATTTTTTACTTCAAATATGCAGTCAATTGATAATTAATTAAAAACATCTACTAACCAAAGAAGTGAACTGTATGTATTTATCTTTATTTTTCTCATTTACGACTCCCTAGACGAATTAAATCAATCTGGAATTTTATGTATACTTTCTATATATTACTCCAAGTACTGTACAACATTCTTAGAGAGGTCAATAATACTTGTGATGCACTATTTGGAACCTTTGGTGTAGTCATGAATATTATTGGAGTTTTATCCCAACACCAAACCGTTATTTCAACACCTCGACACGTGTTTCGATCACCAAGTGATTATCTTCAAGAGGAAGATTAAATAATACCTGAATAGTACCTAATTTAATGAAATGTATTTTAAACGTAATGAAAGGCACAAGGTGCAATTTTCCATAAGTAATCGTTCATTATAAATTTGCGAATATGTGTTTATGCCCGTTATTTATAATTTATCAAAGAAACACTTCATTGTGATAATTTTACTACACAGTTTAACAAAAACGCAACAGGCGTTTCGCTATACAATATCTTCTTTGAAACCTACACATTGAATAAAACCGCCCGATTGGAGACACAAATATTACTTGCAATCTTAATAGTATGAGGTCTGTAACATTTAAAGAAGGTTGGAGATTTGTCTCTCTTCTATAGATTATTTCACGGAAAATGTGACTTGGCACATTTGATTCCACCAAGAGCGGTACATTTCAGAAATACGCGACGGACTTTCGCTGCCCATCTTTTTGAGGTTCAACTCAGTACACCTCGAACTTCACTGTTTAAGACATCTTTTATTCGAACAACTGGAATGAACTTCCCGAGATCGTTTTTCAAAATAAATTTAATCTCCAACGATTCAAATCGAACGTGAATCGCTACTTTCGCACAGGCATCGCTCTTAGAGCGCTCTATGGATTTTCCTGTAGTGCTTGTGTTTTGTCCTTGAAAAAAATTAAATTTCATTATTGTAAAAAAATCAAAAAGATTAGCCGAAAAACAATTTTATTAGGCAACAAACTGAAATTACAATGAAATAACATACAAGCAACAACCAAAAAAAAAAACGAACCATTAACACGTGCTGAAAAATTAAAAAATTATTAACAAGAAATGAATATTGGTTTGGAATCTTTCAATTTAACGAAATGAACTTTAAACGTTCAAGCCAGTTGAATGGATTGACGCCTATCAGAAAACAACTACTCCCCTGGCTAATATCACGCAGGGCGTTGGATTATACCCGACAGGCGTCAGCGCAGAAATCTTCACAGAAAATTTGCTGCATATGCATTTGGCAATAAAACTAAAAGAGTCGATCATCAATTTTGGGACGGGCACACTTACACACCGGTTACGGGCTCATTATCCACTCGTCAGTGCAAGATAGTAGCCATCATCGACCTATAGCCAATGATATTCTATAATTGAAAATCGGAACTTTTTCAGAATATTTCATTCTTCTTCCTAAGTTGGAGCGAACAACAAAATGTCACTCCATCTAGTGGATGAGGTACTAACCAACTGCATTTCCAAAATTTGCCCGATTCCTATGAAATATCATTGACTTTAGGTCGATGATGTCCACATATTGCATTGACGAGTGACTAATGAGCCCGAAACCGGTCTGCAAAGTGCAAATTTTATGTGATCATTCCTGCACTGACGCCTGTCGAATATAATCCAACGCCCTTCGTGGTATTTGCCAGGGGAGTAGTTGTTTTCTGATAGGCGTTAGTCCATTGGACCTAATGTGTAGGTATATCCGAGACTGGCTTGAACATTTAATGTTCTTTTCTTTAGATTTATCTCCTAATGTGTTATAACCTGACTGAATCCCTGAGAGCAGGAAATTTGATAGATCGCGAAGCCAGTGTATATTTGAAGATCTGAATCAGCTGCATCAAGACAAATTTGACGCTACGTTAAGCGACGCGCCATCATGCAAAGGATGATATTCAGTTTTTTTTTTTGTGGAGGTATCGCAATGAGGTTGGAAACTCAACGGGTTTCAGGTCGAAAAAAAATCAAACAATCTTGGGGATTTTTTTGCTAATATTTCCACATAGATACAATCTCTTTCACCTCTATTTTGTGTATATAATAATTACGTGATACATTATAGGGTTCAAATTATACATTGTTTCAGTAGGCAGAATCATCACGCTGAACACTGAACTATCTCAAAGTATTTTCAGACGGTAATTGGTTGGTTAGTGGACCTAATCATGAAACCACCGGTATTGTGAGTGAGGGTTCGATCCCAATTGTGAAGCATATTTCCGGCATACCGTGTCACTCATGCTACAAATCGGCCGTCAAAAAGTTAGACCTTAATTTTATGTCAAAAATATTTTGACAGACATGCAAGTGAAGGAATATATGAGTAGATATATAAGTAACAGAGAGTTTAATTCATTTTGTTTTAATTTGTCCGAAATTTAGACTATATAACTCGTTTTCAATAGACAAGCTAGACATTTAATCTGTTTTTCAAAGATTATGTGCCGTTGCAATCCTGTTTGTGTCTATTCATGGAGCAGATTGAATAATAAAGGGGAACACAAATTTTGCTTGTGGCGAGTTCAAACTATTATCGGCTTACCCTCATACACCCTTTCACAGCTGAAAGTGAAATAAAGGATGCATTTACCTGAAATTGTTGAACATTTTGTGTTTATCTCTGGTGTTGAAAATTGCATTATTTTGATAGAGTAATATTCGTTCCTTGTTTAAGCTACTTATAAATGGAAATCATTCATTCACTTATTAATGTTATATTTTCCTACCAACACTTTCTAGAATATAGTAAATAACAATCGGGACTCTTTCAGGAATTAGTAAGTACGTTTGTTCAGGATTTGTATTTTAGAGCGATATTATTTTGTTCGATAGATGACCGATTTATTTCGTTGAAATTCATATCAAATATAGGATGGAGAATATAACTTTTGTCTGATTTCTACTGTTTTTTTTTTTCGTTACGACCGGTTTTTGTTTGTTAACGAAATGGTTTAACAAACCGTAGCCTGTTGTAATAAATCAAAACTCCGTAGAAATCAGACGAGAGTTAATTGGCGCTCCGGGGCGAATTTATCCTATATTGTGTTTCGGTCGGCCATACTTTGTTCTTTGTCCTGGAAATTTAGAAGACCTAGGATCAATTGGTCGTGTTGTTGGACAACGTATATGCGGCTTCTTTGAATTTTGTCCTCAACCAGTGTTCCTCCTTGTGGATGATTTCAGCTTGAGCCCATTTGATGTTATGTTGATGAGTCTAAACATTCTCTGCTATTCCGGATTTGCTGGTTTATCCTCGCTGTGGGTGTTTCTTGCGCTCGGCGATGCGAACTTTCAATGGGCTCTTAGTTTCACCGCTGTATGATCCTCCGCACTCGCAGGGTATCCGCTAAATGTAATTCTTGGAATCGCAGTCCACGTTTGGTGGCCTGGTTTTCGTGAGACTGCTACGGATAGTGTTCCTAGATCTGAAGCAGCCTCTGATGTTATACTTGAACCCAATCCTTCTTATCCTTATCGATAATCCTCTGATGTAGGGAGGTACAAGTACTAGTTGTGGCGGTCTCTCTTCCTTGTGGAGCTCTTGCTGTCTTCTAGCCAAAGTCTGTTCCGCTGTAACCATTCCGTTGTAACCATTCCGTTGTAACCATTCCGTTGAAGGTCATTTTTGATGATGCCTAGTTCCTTTTCGAGACCTTCCTTTGTATTGCAGAGCCCGAAAGCACGGTCTAGTAGAGTCTTAATGATTCTTCTCCTAGTCGATTGATGGTGGTTGGATTCCTGGTTCAGATACTGCCCCTTGTGAGTGGGTTTTCGATATACAGATGTTTCCAACACTAAATTTTATAAGAATTCAACAGATATTCTAGAATGTGCATTGTAAAATAAGTATCCAATTTACTGTATTTATAGCTCAGTATTTTGCATATAGTGGCTACCACATAAGAGAAAGATATATGCTCTTCCCTACTTTTATTTAGAACTATATGAGTTAAACAATCTTACGGTACATAATCTGCATGCAACTTCAATGGTATAGGCAGCGCGTAGGCCAAGATAGATCTCAGGGAACAAGACTCTTTTTGAGTAACTTAATGGTTATCGTTATATTATGATCAAAATCATACAAAACCTTATGTTATTTTGATGTATAAGCTGTTTTTATGTGAAGTTTCAAAACTAAAAGTAATATAAATCCGTTCAGTCGTTTAGGTGTGAAAAAGCCACAAACATTCAAATATACATACATACATCCATCCTCACAAACTTTCACATTTTTATTAGTATATATTTTGTTTTTGTACGTAAAGAAGAGGACTTCGACTTTTTCCCTCAAATAATTACATATCAATTATTCGCGATCATTCGCTTCCGAAAGAAATGTTTACTCTATTTTTAATTTCAAGAAATGTCAAACTTACAAAAATCATCATCCTAATTCAGTCAGAAAATTGTGAATCATCAATACTGAAAACTGGAAACCCCAGGAATATATCACTATGATTTATCTTCGTTTTTCTTATTTCCGCATGTACGAATATTCCAACAAAACATTACATTACACGAAAAAGAAAACAGGGTTATAAAATTTTTGCACACATGAATATCATTAATTCAATTAAACTCCTAAATATTATTGCAAACGAAAAAATGTTAATATATTTTTTTTTGTTTCAGGAAAAAACTTCTGCAACCAAGGAATCAATTGATGTAGATTCTGCGCCGCTGTTTTATCTGTTGTGCAACCGTTGACAGTGTAATCTTGTTATAATGATCTCGTGTTATGCTCATTAATACTTGTTTGTACAGAAATAAATATGCTTTTTATGTCCATAATATTACAAAAATATTATCACTGCACTGGATGGCTCGAAAAGTCGTATAATTCCTGAGATAATATTTACCAGTGAACGCACTTTAGTTCCTTACGAAACATATTTTGAAAGTCTTTTGCATCTCAGTAGTAGAAAATATAAAAAAGTTATGAAGTTTTCAACATTTTTCTTCATATATTCTTAAGTAATTATGTTCAACAGAATTACAATGCCTGGAAACCATACAACAAAGGCTTCAATTCATTTCGTAAATAATTATGTGAAGTTAGATCAGGTAATCGTGGTGGTCATTCCAGGTCTAGTGTTTCGAATTCCATTGTCCAGTGTCCATTTAGTCACACTCTAATCAAAATAATGTTGTCAATATTACGGTAATGATGATGTTATTATGCTAGATGGAAATGATAATGATTATTTTAAAACGCAATGCTCAAAAATTGAAACGTGTTCAGAGACATTCTATATGCGTATGTTATAAGCTTTCGAATCGACTACAATTAAAAAAAATACTTTTTTGTCAAAATTTAGTGTAGAGGATGGAATTTGTTGCAAATGATTGGTCCTCATTCATTATATTGCTCTTCTAACTTGTTTTTCGACATTGCCATAACTGGTTGCAGGTTTCAAAGTTGTTACATTTGCTAACGGTATAACTGAAAAAAAAGCTATCTTTATTTGAAGTTGTCTATCCCTGAATATGACATGCGTTGTGACAACACACGTGGCAAATAGCTAGTATAGTCGCCCAAAGTGACCAAAGAAATACATAATGTTCATGTGCTTTTTAGACAATTATAATATTTCCAAACAGAAAATGACGTTCAGCTCTGGTGCTTTTTGAGTCATCCAGTGGAAATTTCTATTCATTTTTATGATACTGGTGCCATTTTCTACACTTTAAGTTCATAGATGCCAATTGATGAGGTTTTGCTAAAAATCTGAAGCGGTAGGTTGGCAGCTCAAATTCCCTGAAGAAATGTTTTTCGATTTATAGGAAATTTTTTTAAATTTGTAATTTATATTTAAGGCCAGATTTATTATACATAATGTAATATAAGAATAAACATAAACATAATGAATTAAGAAGCAGCATCGCGTTATGTCAAAATACCGTCGAACTTGTGGAGTTCAAACGCACAGCTGTGTTGATCTTTTGCATTTTGTTATCATTATTCATCGTTTAAGTTACTGATTCATCAGTTTTAAGTCCTTGTTTCCATTTTTTTGCTTGTATTTTAAGACCAATTCATCGTGCTTCAAATACACTCAGGAAACTTCAACAGAGCACTTATCTCTGAACATTTCAGAATACTTTGATTTTTCAATTAATCTTTCGTTTCCTGAATATATATTGAAAACTCCACATTTGTACATAATATAGAATTAGTTCTTAGGTGCTTCGCGTACCTTTTGTTGAATTATTTTTAATTTTTATAAATATCTTTTCATTTTATTCTCGTCATACGGTACTGGTCATATACAACGTTTTGATGCCTATAAATTAGGCACCTTATCATCATCATTTAGAATATTTTTTTACTGTAATATTTGTAAAGTGTTTGATGTACTGTTAGATGTGAAATGTCTGCCGCCACTTTTTCTGTTTTAGTTTAATTAAATTAATTAAAAAATAATGGCGGCAGGTATTGGATTTTATCGTATTAAGTTAGTTTTGACTATTGGATACGTATTGATGTGTATAAATAAACAAAGAGGCAAAGTAGGAGATGTTTTCGTTGTTAGAGAAAAGATGGGTTTTCAATTATCATATGTTAGCTGAGGGTCGGTTCAATAATTTCACATGAAAAAGTGTTCCTGTGTTGGGGTACTGGAAGCCATTTATATAAAATAGAAAGGGACCTTGAATGTCAACTATCTAACCGAACATTTGGACACTTCAGATTCATTAAAATGTAATTGAAATATCGTTAGTGTATATTTTTGAGATGATTGACACTCTGGAACTGACAAACTATTGATTGTCACTAGTCGTCAGGCAAATATGCCCGATCAGTTTACAATATATTTCGAAAGGGCCAGGACTTGCGGCCAACCGATTCTCATTACTTGAATAAATAGGGAAACATTGGTCAATCATCCCAACTTCTTATAGGTACAACTCTATTGGTTTTATATTTCGGTTATGAGTTTTAATCACCCTACTCGTAGATTATGATTTTTAGATAAATATGACGCGTTGAGACACATAGTCAATTATTTGGAAAAATAAATGCTACATGTCAATTTTGATAATAAAGAATCTTGTATGAAAACTCTTAAGAGTGCATTTGGAGTTTGTTTTTAATGAGAACGAACCTGTTGTGCATATCTATTGTTTAATTTTTCCACAGAAACACTGTACTTACGTATGCATGTGCACCTCAAAGCAACGAGTGTACTTTACAGTGATAGCCGCTATTCAGGTGCCTCAATTTTCTTTAAATTCGTTA
>WOGP01002032.1:0-17574 GCA_015342065.1 Leptinotarsa undecemlineata
CAACCAGATAAATTCTCTCGAGAAAAATATCTGGTCGAGGTAGGAATCGAACCCACGATCTTCCGATCGTGAGTCGGGCGCACTACCACCGCGGCCAGTTCCACAACACAATGAGAACAATACTCCTAAGAAGGTCTGATCTTAGCTTTATAAAGCATCAAAAGTTCCTGAGGTTTGTATATTTTTCTGGTTCGGAACAGTGGTCCAAGTTTTTGATAAGCAGCCTTTGAAATTCCAATGACATGATTGTGGCAAGACATATTGGTGTCCATCTTAACCCCCAAAAAAGTCATCGAAGCAGAAAGCGGAATTATCTGACGTGACATATCCAGTTCGGAGACATTTATCTTCTTGGGGAAAACCGATGCCTGTATTATGGGGATTGTATTGTACCTGGTTACTTTCACCCCAATTCGAAATCACTTCTAGATCCTCATTAAGGTATGAAACCCCCTGTTGCTGGTGAAGCGTTACTTGTATGTTTATTTGTAATGGACTCCTTTAGACTCGATATATTTTAAACTTTGTACCCTTTTCAAGTATTGGTGACAATACAATAATTTCATAAGTTCATCTTATTATCCTGATCTGGATCGCCAGGATTGAATAATTCCCCCACGCAGTGTGAGAGCAAGTGAGACAACCACACTGTCTGCTCATACGTAAATATTTTATATTACAAGAAATGGATTTGAAATAGTAAGCCAAACTGAAAAGTGGAAAATGAATAATACTTAGAAAAAACTGAAAAAACACGCTTTCAAATCAAATCAAATCACTTTATTGATCCTGTAGAGTTATAGGATAGGTCAAATAGCATTTGTACATACATGAAAATAATACTTAGAGTAAAACTAAACCTTACATTCTTGAAAGATTGTCATATGCATACAAAACATATCAACTTCATTAAACTCCAGCTTCATTAAATTAATGTGATAGATAAATAAAATTACGGAAGATTGAGAAATTCATATATAGTATAAAAAATATGTTCTAATAAAAATATTTCAAGGATGGTTTTGAGAACCTAAATGCTATCGGTAGTTTTCAATGAGTCGGACAGTTTGTTATAAAATTAATAGCAACACAAACTAAAAGATAGTAAGTCCTATTGGCTTGATGTTATTAATGACTTTAAATAAGTATGAAATCAGAATGAATCTATTTACAAAAAAAATTTATTTGGTTGTTACAAAAAAAATAATTTGGTTGTGAAAATGCTTGGGGTGCTAAATATCCATTGTTATAAATACTTGGTAAGGAGCTGTTTGCCAGATTGAAGCCATCATAAAAATATATGTTGTTTCACGCTTTTTTACAACAAAATTATTTCCTTTTGAATAGATTTATCGAGATTCCAGAATTACTGAAAGTCATTAGTTACATCAAGCCATAGGATTTATTATCAATGTTCAACATAACCTGTTTTTAGGGAAGCAAATAATGAAACATATCTGAGAATATAGGTAATTTTGACAAAATTTGAATTGATCATGATCAACAAATCATGGAATTATAAAACAACAATAAAAATTATTTGACTTTCCGAGGCGACTTCGTTGATGCCAGTGACGGATTTGCTTTGCTGAAGAACTTGATCTGCCAATGTCTTCTCTTTCATAAAATAAAATGTAGGGTATTTCCAGAGGCTCCAATAAAGTCAAAACATCGACAGAACACTTATGTTAGGTTGGGTTAGGTCCAATGTGAGTGGGTCTATTCGACCCTGAACCACAACCCGCAAGGGTTTATTGTGGCTCCGGTCAGATGGTAAGAGTACTTCACTTAACTTTTATTTATATGTCTTGTTATCTCCAGCTGAATATCTCAGTGTATTTAACATTTTTAGGTTATGTTTATTGTATTTTGTTTAAATTGTGTATGTTTTTTATGAAGATTTTTGTATCTTACATATTATTTATAACTTTGTCTACAAGATGTAGTTCTTCAGATAATAAAGTATATTTGATTGATTGATTGATTGATACCTACGACAACCTTCCCATATGAGGGTTTTTACACGTCAACTACAAGTAGCAGATTCTACACCTGACGATGCCTTAAATTCAGCTGTGCAGGGCTTTTTCGCCTCTGGCTTTGGTGAAACCTCACTTGAGCGCAAACGTTTGCTAACCTGCTCATGAGGGGTTAGTTTCCCCACCTGAAATAGATTCTGCGTAAATCGACATCCATCTCCTCTGTAGACTGGCTCCTGAACTAATTTTACAGGCAGGTCCGTTGGAGTCATAAACTCGACATCCATCTCTTCTGTAGACTCGCTCTTGAACTAAATTTACAGGGAGGTCAGTGGGAGTCGTAAACTCGACATCCATCTCCTCTGTACACGTCCAGAACACTTACTGACACGAATATTATCAAACTAAAACCAGCCCGTTTCGTCTTTGACAAAGGCGTAATAATGACCTGATTCAACACCAGAATCACAGTGAACAATGACTGTATGAATATTACAGTAGTAGTCTGCTAGATTAAAGTGTTCATCTATTTCGAACTTTCGTAAGAGTTTGGTGCTTTCTTCAGAGGTTGAAGATCATCAGTGTTATTATTAGATTGACTGGTCAACAGTCAGTTAGTTTGGCGCATGTTTGGCAATACAGTTGATAATCACTTGTTGAAAGTTTCATTTTCAGATGATTTACCAATAAGCTTTGCACCGACTGGTTATTAGTCATATTAGGAAACGCTATTTGAAGTTCCGGAAATTCACATACGTTTTTGCTACCTCTTGAACATTCACACAATCTTAAATTAGTTCCTAATAATTTTTCAGTATGTATTGATTTTAAAGCGTGTTTTTATTTTTATTGAAACTCTATTGTTTATTACGATTTTTTACGAATTGTATAATAAAAAATTACTCATTTCATTCAAGACTGATTTTTTTTTTATTTCTAAACATCGTTTTGTAATTGAAGGTAGTGGGGTTGGCCAGGCGCATAGACAAATTGGAAGAGTTAGCTCGAACACTTTCCGGAAAACGAGGATACCTCTACCCCGTGAAATGTGATATCACTGTTGAATCTGACATTTTGGACGCCTTTCAATACGTGAAGAATAATTTGGGGCCCATTCACGTATTGGTTAACAATGCGGGAGTAGCAAAAAATACAACTTTGATGGACGGAGATACTGAAAGCTGGAAACAAATATTGGATGTTAATGTGATGGGTAAATATGGTTTTGAATAGTTTAGTGTAATATTATCATTGAACATCAGTATGTTAATTGAGGTTGGGTAAATCAACCTGTATCAATCTAAATCGGAATAAAAATAAATTGTATTCAGGAAAGGGATGAAATGACATATCAAAGGAGTGAGAAGGTATCGTTTGGGTAAAAACGATGCATATTACTTAGCTCCTAGGGCGCTGAGTGAAGTTGCTGAGGACATTACAGAAGCTGAATATGTGGTGGTTCTCGTCCAAATAATAAACTTTTTCCTTTAAAATGTTCATAAAAATCATTCGTTGTCGAGATATAGATTGTTGGAATGTTTAAAAACATGGTTGGTTTTTGTCATTATTTTTTGCAATTTTAATTATTTTCATCAAACATTTCATGGAAAAAATTGCCAATTTTGACGAAATCTACCATTTCCGGACACAGGTTCATATAGACTTTTTTCTCACAATGGTCTCGTTCGAAAAAAAAATTTCAAACTCCTTTTCCTTGAAATGGTTAAAATCAATGAGTATTCTGATTGTATGAACAAGAAAAGTGACATTGATAGTCTCAGCAGTATATACAGTAATTTGCTGGAACTACATCAAAAACATAATAATAATAAAAATTGTATCAATCAACAAGTCTTTCTTAAGAGTCAAAGATTATTAAAATTACCATACCTTCTGAAAAATGACATTTATGTGATGACATTTGTCAAACCCAAAAAATCCTATACATGTTTACCTTTCTTCATCAATTTATATGTTCAATTAATTGTTTTCACTCATTTTTACTAACGTATAAAAAAATAAACAAAAAATGAATTATTCTGTTTGAGTATAGCCATAATAATGAAAAGTTATGCATATAGTTATACATATGCATATACATATATACTAAAATTACGATCTGATTATACAATTTGATAATAATTCAACAATTAATTCAAAATAATTCATTTAACATTAATCTTGATCATACCGCTATTTCATATTGTGAACATGGAATGACATATCAAAATAAATAACTTCTTTCTATGAAATGTTTCAAAACTATCACCTCCAGCGTTTTTGAGGAAGTGAATTTTTTTAATTGGAAAAGGTGTGGAAATTAGGCTTTTTCTTGAAAAGTACCAAAAAACTCTAGGTGCCAGTTTTCGTGCAAATAACTTATTTTTTGCAAGAGTTATTTTTAAAAAATGAACAAAGAATTCAGTTTCAACACCCTGTATTTCCGAAATAAAGCATTTTTGGATACAAGTTTTTATAGACTTATTTTCTTGAAGTTGTCACAGGAATACGTCACTGTTAACGTACTTACACTGTTTTAACGTACTTATGTTATACGCTGTATATGAGTCTTCCGGATTTTCAACAACCATGACCCACATCTTCAGTTCACCATCGAAAAAGAGAATATGAACTTCAGCGTTTCATTTCTCGATGCAATACTAATAAGAAGATAAATGACAATACGGTAATTACTTCGTGGTACTCCAAACCAGGCTCGTCTGGTACATTCCTGCATTATCAATCGTTCGATGACAACAAACAAAAAGTCAAACATTAGTAGTATTATTACAATTTCATTCAGAAATACTGTCACAATTGAAAATAGGTTTACCAAATTTGAAGACAAAACTCCAATTTTGCAAAGTTCAGGCACAGTTTATGGAAATCCTTGTGCAGCTTGCAACGAAATCTACAGAAGATAAACCGGCAGACTTTTTAAGTACAGAATCACGGCACACAAAGGCTATATCAAAAATAACAAAAAGAATTCTGACGGTTGAATTTTTTCGTTTTGAAAAGCAACAATGAATCACTCACAAATAATGCCCCAATTGGAAACAGCTATTTTCATGTTGAAACATGTTGAATTGAACTGGAACTATTCTGGGTTTAGAAACAAAAAATGATCGTTTTCCGAAACGTCAACCATCTAAAGAGAGATGAGTAAGAAATTTAGTTTTTTTCGTTCATTATTTAGCTGTAAGCAAAATGTATGTATACTACAAGTCGACTTATTAGACTCTTCGGTGGTTTATATAGCGCAATAACTTCTTGGGGCATGATGCGCAAACTTTTCAGTTTGCTCGTTATGATATTTCAGCAGATTGGTTTTTGATTCACCTATGTTTATTTTTCAGAAATGTTGAATACTTAAAAAACAATGAAACCGTCTTATTCATTATGTTAAATATCAACTGCTTTCAATACGATTCCAGAAACTTTCCTACGAAGAACTCAAAACTGAGAGTTATTGGTACAGGAAGTAGTGGATCAAAATGAATTATAAAGTGAGATAGTCACTTTGACAAATTTTGCATTGAAAATACGGCAAGATAAATGAAATATTCAACAAATATTCACAGTTTTCAAGAATTTTTTTAATTGTGAGATATTGCTTTTTTTCTTTGATATTGAGTGAAAGTTTGTCGAATACGCAGTATTCACTTCCATCTACTGTCCAGATTTTCAAGAAACGATATAGCAAATACTTGAAATGAAATTTCACAAACGACTGGAAGTCTTCGAAATGATATACAACCTAACTCTTTTCCGATATGCTGAAAGAAACATCTGTCTCTTTGAAATACCAGGGCTGAAAATATTTATTGGATCTGCTCCTTCATTTTTCCGATTTCTCATATTATTTCATAAAAGATAGTTATCAAGGGACGTTTCAAAAATAACACCTTGTGATTATACTCAAACATATATTTGATAATAACGGATTTTATTCAATGTTTATTTATTTTTTCTCCCACAAGGACTGGCGATTACCACGAGGGAGGCTATCAAAGATATGATTGAGAATCAAATTGATGGACAGATAATCAATATTAACAGTGTGTTTGGACACCGAGTAAGCCAGAATGTGCCACTGAATATATACCCAGCGAGCAAATTTGCTGTGACTGCTTTTACTGAGTCTCTGAGATACGAATTCTGTAATGCTAAGTCTCGAATCAAAGTCACTGTAAGTACAGGAAATTGTCTTGAATACTGATACTACTTTCACACACATTTATGGTACATATGATTCTTGTTAATGAGGTATCCTTTTAATCACACCTTACCTCCTCATCGCCTAAATGAAGAAACATAAATCTTTGACCTTTGAGGACAGATTTCATTTAGTTGGAATTTTTTAGATTGCTCACTATCACAAACGAAATCTGAATAAGAACATTCTTGTACTAATACTTATAATAAGAAAAATTCTAAAATCTGTTATATTGAAAACAACATCAGATAATGTGATATAATTGTTTGGTTTGAGAAAGTTCTTCAACGTTTTGGCGACATGCCGTTGCATCTTCAAAAGTCTTTGTATTTCTGGAAATACCAAACTCTAGTAATGATGAAACTTTGAGGAGTCCGCCAAAAATTTTCACGGTGGGCAACAATCTCAAAAATCCCCAAATTTGATAGTCGTTGTGGATTAT
The DNA here is from genome assembly GCA_015342065.1 of Leptinotarsa undecemlineata. NCBI lineage: Eukaryota > Metazoa > Arthropoda > Insecta > Coleoptera > Chrysomelidae > Leptinotarsa > Leptinotarsa undecemlineata. The sequence goes on from WOGP01002032.1 coordinate 6,641, forward strand.
ATTTTGTCAGGACATCATAGGTGTTAATTTATTTCTATATAAAATGGATCGGAATGAATATTCTCTCAGCAAATGTTCTGTCAAACAAATCGATCACATACTAGCTAACGATCGAGGGATATAAAAAAGGTAACAGACATAGGATCATTGTTCACACCATACAAAACAAGTGGGTGTTTGGATATGAAAGAAGAATGAATTTTCATGCAGCCATCACTTTTCTTGACATCATGTCTACAAATACCCATCAAGACATCACTATTAGACTCTGGATCAACTTCCTTTCTATTCTATGCCAATCAGACTTTGGATCTACTTCCTTCCTATTCTATGCCATGACTCTGTCTTTTTATGGCACCAATCTGCCACAAGATGGAACTGGGTTATCCTTAGGGTGTTTCTTTGATTCAAGGGTTTTGATGAATCAACATTATCGATGTTAGCGAGAATAACACAAATACAAAAAGTTGGTATTCAATATTGAGAAAAAAACTGAGAACAACCAGAAAGTAATTTTGGAAAAAAGCATAATAAAATCTAGTAGTTTACGAATTCTGCTATAGTGCTGTGAGTATTCGTCAGAATGAATAAAATTATCGCTGATCGTTACTAAGATACCTTTCAAGAAAAATTTTATCAGTTCTCGATATTTTGTCTCATTGAAATATTAGGTGGGAAAAACTTTTTACGTCCGCATTGTATATGTTACTTGAAATCAATTACCAAATAAAAAAGAAAAAATTTAGGACATGAAAAAAATTAAGGACAAAAGACAAACACTACAGGAAAATCCTTAAGGCACTCTAAGAGCGGTGCCTGTACAAAAGTAGCGATTCACGTTGGATTATCCAGTTCTCCAGTTGAAAGACTTCTTAAACATTGAAAATCATACCGTAATATGTTATGATCATGTTTTTGTTGTGATGATTATTTTTATTACAAACTATGAAAAATATTCATTATGAAATTATAGTTGATTATATCTTTACAAACTCATTATTCAACTCGCTTGCAAAACTTTTCACTTTTCATGACCATTCACTTCTTTTCGAATACAAGTGAAATGTAAGAAATCAAATTTTACATCCCTAGAATCCCTAGAAGTTTTGGCATCCACTGAACGCTTTTGATTTATTTTCAGAGTTTGAGCCCGGGATTTGTCGTAACAGAAATATTCGAAGCCAGTGGAATCAGTGCTGAGAGTCTAGCAGAATTATTTGGAGGAAATTTACCTGCCTTAAATCCAGAAGATATCGCCGCCGGAGTGATTTATATTCTATCTACTCCACCCAATGTTATGGTAAATCAAACACGTTAGAATTAGTGAGAGAAAACTGAGAAAGTTGTCTGAAGTTAGGCTGAGAAATGAATTAAATTCAAATCCTCAGATTCCTAGTTCTCTGATAAATGAAACACAAAATCGAAATACATTAAGTTAATACAGAGTAGGCCAGTGTAATCAAAACAAATCCGATTTTATAAATAACAATGAGCAAAAAATCTCTCGGACCCACCGAATTTTATTTCAAGGAGAATATCTTTCGTACATATTACATTTTTTTTTTCAAATATTAATAGTAATAATGATAACTGTCAAGTGTCGAGCTTAGCTCATTGTGAAGACATCGGTTTAATTTTTTGACGTTTCCCATTCTGGTGGGAAATCACAAATATTTGAAATTTTTGCCATTTCGAATTTTTAATTGCTCACATTCAGCTTTAGCCGGATTCCGATCAAATAAAAACAAAATTATATTCTAACATTTATCCATGCTGTAACAATGTTCGTACTGTTTGAACTGGAAACTATTTCAGCACGCTATTTTTGCTTTGAAAATAGCACGTTTGGGTGAATAGTAATTATAATCAATGTCTATCATTATCTATAACAATTGCAAGTGCAATTGTGGAAGAAAGAAATTAGATTCTGAATAAAATTCTAATGAAATATCCGTTCACTAAGTATGTATAATTGCAAATTTCTCAGCCAAATATTATTGGAATATTATTATAATTATTATCATATTATTTTTAACCGCCTGTTAGGCCCTTTCCCCCGATGTCTTGATACATTCAGGAGGGCGTGCCAGCATTATTAACCAATGACCACTCGCCACACCGCAGGGTAAGTGATCATTGCGTCCAGGAATCATGTGCCCTGAGTGAGCTCACTGGGTCAAGCACGACAGCCTCCTAATTTTGTCTGTCTGATATTTCTGCCTTAGTGTGGCAAGCCGACATGATCTAGAGATTCGCAAATAGAGATGTCATCATTCCACCAAGGACTTCGATAATCAAAACAACTATCTTGATAGAGTGGTTTAAATAGAGTCTGCGGAGTTCCAAGAGAAATATTGATATTGTATCCGTTTTTCCGTTTTTACCCCTCTTTTCGGAAGATATTTGTCTCGCCAGTAACTGAAAGCTCCACGACAAATAACGTATTGCTCTGGTGGTCGAGAAGGAATACATCACGCTTATGTTCGTTCCCACCAATGGATTCAATTATTCAATTATAGAAGACTGGCTTTTTCTTGTATTGCCGCAGGAATGAATTGAGTCTCTGTGGTTTTCATATGGAAATTTTGCTAAACGGGATCCAACTTGGTGACGAAGTTGTGGTCACCTCGTTCAGTGTTGAGAACTTAATCGGGTTCACCAGCTGCTCGGGCAACTGCTCTGAACAGAAATGTTCTAGAGAAGAGGATCCAAACTCCTCACGACTTTCCAGTACCATTCTATAATGATGACACTCCAAATTTAAAAGTCCACGGCCTTCGTCTATTTAAGAAAAGTACAACCGTGGAACGCACGATTTGGGAAGCAAACTTCCAAATGCATCATTTTTCGGATCTTTACGTCGAGTTGATACAGTTCCTTCCGAGTCCAGAACACTACTCAAAAAGAGTAGGGTAATATTGGAAAGGCAAGCATATTCGTTGCAGAGAATTTTTCACTGCTGTTACCTCTTGTGAGTGGCGTTGATCCACCACTAGATAAGTATATGTCTCTCCGGTATCCAGATGCTTCCATCTATGAGCTGCACATCCTCTCAGTAGTCCAACATAATCCTGTTCTGAGACGGAACGTTTCATATTTGTCGATCTATCCATTATTATTATTATTGTTTTTATTTACAGGTAACCGAATTAGGAATACAACCTGTTCACCAAGTCGCTTGAAATACATAAAAAAATTTCATTAGAATAGGAGAAACATAGTGAAATCAAGAAATCCAGTGATAGTATTTGAAGTTCATGAACTGCATGTCCAAATAAAACAGAAAATAAATAACACGTTATTCACTACGTTTCGTTGTTTTATTGAAAATGTTCCTCGAAATCGTTTCTGGTGACATGAACATGGAGTTTTTTACCAATAATCCATTCGAAAGTTGACTTTGGCATAATATTTATGTTTCAATATTGGTCACATGTATTCTCAAAATATGAAAAAAGTTTTCGTATGGCTCTGCCAAACTCTAAAGATCTGATTCTATAATATTTGAACAAAAATATGACTCATCAAGTTATCTGATGAGTGAAGATCGATCTTCCACCGCCATCATCTCAGATGACGAAATTACGAATTGTTATTGCTCATGTTATAATACGTTGTTGCTCGCTAAGTTATATCGGTTTGTTTCTTGATGTTTTTTTTACCTCCGGTACCTAAGGTTCAATGCTTATCAATTCAGGTAATTGAATCGAATTATTGAAAATCACTGTAAAATACCAGTTGTCGAAAATGAACTCAGAGAAGGCGCATCAACGCGTTTGAGGATAGTACCCAGAGCTACTATAGCCAAACTATATAAGATGGCCATGAACATTCAGGAACACAGAAACAATTTTCACCTGCACTTAATGCACACCTATCAGATCACTCAATTCAATCAATAGGAACGAAGCCATGCCCGGAATCAATGGAATAAAATCGGTATCCCAAGCGTTCGTCTGTTACCTCATATCCTTTGATAACGTTCACCAAAAAAATCTTTCGAATAACTATAGATCAGGGTAACAAATATCATTGAGAAAGTCGTAAATCACCACATCCTTGAATATTTAAAAGGCTTCAACATATTGAGCGATCATCTATATGCCTTTCGGAAACGAAGATTAACAAGCAACCTTCTATCATACGTCAATCAAATAACGCAATAGAGGAACATGGAGAGTCTAGAGCTGTAGGGCTTGATATTTTTAAGGCCTTTCACCGTGTGTGGCATGAGGGTTCGCTGACAAAATTTCGATGCTATGGCTTGTTGCATCATTTTTGTATATGGCTTTCCAGATTCCTGAATGAACGTTTCATGCAAGTGGCCATCGATGGATATTTCTCGAATACTTTTACCATCAATGCTGATATTTTCCAGGAATCCATATTGTCTTCAAGCCTTTTTAGTATATATCAACCAAGAGTCAAATATATTGCTTTGGTGACGACAGCACAATTATCTCGTCAACCTATTTGGATCCCAGGACATTGGCTGAGGATACACATTTTCACCGGCAGCAGGAGGTTGCATGTCTTAATCAGGATATAAAAGAGTAACCAGGTTCAATTCAATACCACCAATACTCCAAGAAGATAACTGTCTCCCAATCAGATGATAATGTCAGGACAGACAATTCTGCTTCGATAAGTTTATTGGGGGTTAAAATGGACACCAATATGTCTTGGCACAATCATGTCGCTGGAATTGCAAAGGCTGCTTCTCAAAAGCTTAACACTCTGTTCCGAACCAGTAAAATTTATACACCTTATCAATTTTCGATGCTATATGAAGCTCACATCACAACTTCTTTGGAGTACTGCTCTCAAGTATGGAGCTCCGCTTCTAAGTATACCCTGAAGCTGCTGGATTCCATCTAGAAAAGAGCCATCCACCCGATTGAAGACACGAACATCACTTGCAAGCTTGATAATTTGGAACTTCGAAGAAAGGTTAGCGATTTGAATCTGTTTTATATATACTTTCACGGAAGGTGTTCAAGTGATTCCACCAAGAGCGGTACATATCAGAAATGTACGACGGCTTGTGGCCGCTCATCGTTTTGAGGTTCAACTCAGAACACTTCGAACTTCATTGTTCAAAAACTCTTTCATTTGGAGAAGTGCGCTTATGTGGAATAAATTTTCTGAGAACTTTTTGCCAAATCCATTTAATCTCCGGCGATTCAAATCCAATAGGGACCGATCTTAGAGTACCTCCAGCATTTTCCTTTATGCCTGTGTTTTGTTCTTGAAAAAAACACAGTTGTGACAAAACGATGGGCGTGAAAACGTGTAGAACAAACCTGAAAAAATAGCTTCGACACAATTATCTCCATCAGTGACTTTGTGGTCATGTAGTTGACGCTTTTTCCAATAACCTGAGTTAAAAAACGTAATGGTTGAAACTTATATTCAAATCCAAACCTGAAGCAGAAGCGCCTGAGAATATAAACATGTGTCCCAGTTACACATTTGATCCGTGATTATTTTCGAAGGAAGGGGGACGATCTACCTCTCAGTTCCTGTTTTCATGTTTTTTTTTCTAATAACTTAGTCAGCAGAATCAGCTAAATCCCAACTCAGCTATAAGTCGAGTTCTTCTCTCGGGGAAAACATTGTGTAGTTTAAAAGCCGATTCAGCATTATGGATTCTGAGTGCTCACTTAAGAGATGGATTCGCAGAGCGAGTATTGTCTAACATTCCTTTGTTGAGATCGTTGTATTATTTGGATGTTCGTTCTCCCGGAATGTCTAATATTCGAAACCAATTAAATATTGATTCAAAAGATAATTTGGTTATCACGTACAATGACGGAAAACCTTTTTTAATGTGAAATAATATATTTACTCAAACATGTCTTGTTAATTATTATCAACCGTCCTTTGTTTTCAACAAAATTCGTGGAATACAACGTGATTGTTTCTGAATATGTGATTAGTAAACAATAAAGTATTCTTCCCAAATTCAATTATTCCAATATCAAATAGCTAATTGCAATGCCAACATAATTTTTTTAAAGACAAAACACAATCACTACAAGAAAATCTTTAAGGTGTTTTCAGAGCAGTGACGATTCACATTGAATTTGAATCACTGGAGATTAAATCCATTTGGAAAAACGTTCTCAGGAAGTTTATTCCACATGAATGCAGTTCTCCAGACGAAAGAGTTCTTAAACAGTTAAGTTCGAGATGTACTGAGTTAAACCTCGAAATGATGGGCAGCCACAGTCCGTTGCATATTTCTGATATGTACCGCTCTTTGTCGAATCAAATGTGCCATATCACTCGAACACTTCAAACTTGAACACTTGAACCCGTGAAAATATCTATAGAAGAGACACACATCTCTTTTTTCGATGTTCCAGGCTATCAAGGTTGTCCGTGATGTTCGCGTTCCCAAATCAGGCGGATGATTCTTTCCTGGATGGAATTCAGCAGCTTCAGAGTATTTTTGTGGGCAGAGCTCCATACATGAGAACAATACTCCAAAGGAGGTCTGATCTGAGCTTTATAAAGTATTAAAAGTTGCTGAGGTATGTATAGTTTTCTGATTCGAAACAGTGTTCCAAGTTTATGAGAAGCAGCCTTTGCAATTCCAGCGACATGATTATGCCAAGACATATTGGTGTCCATTTTAAACCCCAACAAACTCATCGAAGCAGAAAGCGGAATTGTCTGACCTGAAATTATTATATCCGGTTCGGAGACCCGAGAAAACCGATGTCTAGATTTTTGTTGCATCCAATTGAACCTGGTTACTTTCACCCGAATTCGAAATCACTTCTAGATCCTAATTATGATATGCAACCTCCTGCTGCGGTGAAGATGTACCCCCGTAGCCAATGGCCTGGAATCCAAATGGAATGACGAACAATATAGCAAAGCAATATATTAAATTCATGTTTTTTTCAATAAGTCGTTGATGGTGACAGTATTCGAAAGACATACATCGACGGCCACTTGCAAGGAACGTCCTTTCCGGAAGCTGGAGAGCCATACAGAGAAATGATTCGACAAGCCACACACTGTCATGTCGTGTTTACTGAGTAAATCGATAGTTATGAATTATATAAACCGTTTTTCATGCTGCAATCTACAATTTTAAAATAAAACTTTTGGTGATCGATGTTAATCATTGAATCTTCAAATGAATACATATCATCGATTTGATATGAAGTACCCAAATGCAGCTTATCTTTGAGTGAACAGCACTGTTTTGATAAAGCACAAATCAGTACTCATTTGATACTGTTGTTGATAAATCATGAGACAAAGAGTTTATGACAACACGAAAATTTAATCAATATAAACATAGGTGCTACAGTTGTAAATAGTAAATCATGAATCATTAGAACGTTCCGGAGACAAGTTAACTCCAAGGTTCGTCTTCAACGCAGTGTGTTCACGAGTTAGTCATTTTGTTTATCATGTATTGTTTATTGTATCTTTCCATGTTGATTATTACAATAATGTGAAGTGTCCAAAATAGGATCCGTCTTTCGCTATTGCAGAAAAAGCATTATCACTGCATTCCTGAAACTGTAAATTAGTTCAAACTCTCATTCGTGTTGTGGGGGTTAGAGGATTTTTTCCGAGCGAATAGATTTCCAATTCACAACAAATTTTTTCAAGTAGCAAATTCTGCTATTACTGTATCAAATGCTAAATATGGACATATATGTGTCATATTTTAGGCTTCGTCTAAGATGAAGGAATGCATTCTCGTACAGTAAAAAATAATACGGGTATATATTGTATTTCTTTTATACTTTCTTTTTACTCAGTTCGTGAGGATTACACATATATATGAATATGCAAAATAGGGGTCAGGTTGTTATTTCAATTATTTGACTTGCCACAATTATTCAGATATGTGGGATATATGTATGACAAATAAACAAGAAATCACAGAAGATCTGAATATATAAATACAGCGTGAGTCAACAAGATTCCCTCGGTCCATTGCTATCAGAGGAAACTATTTTTCGAAATGCTAAATTTTTGCAGTCATATCGATGAATAATATCTTTAAAAATGATTTTCTTGCATACTGGATGATTTAGACGAGCGTGACAACCAAAGTAATATTTTTTTAATTAAACTTTGATTGAACACCCCGTATATGAATATGGAGTACCATTTTTTAGCTCTCTAAGGAATTTTTGTTTTCAAATTTCCCTTGCGGCATTGCCAAGTTATTCCAGAAAAACCTAATTTATAGACAATATTTTTTAAATTCACCACCCGCATGTCTACAGCAATTGAGCGGTACAGTATCATCTTGAATTAATGCGCTGCTTGCGAGAAACAATACGAAGAAAACGTCCCGTATTATGGAAAAATAATCACGATAATATACCCGCTGATTCGTCATTGCTTGTTCATAATTTTTTGGCCGAAAACAACACCGTTTTTAGGTCTCAGCCACTGTATTCACCAGATTTTGTCCCTTGCGACTTTTTTCTGCCTCCAAGATTGAACAGAACAATGAAAGGACGGTATTTTGCGACAACTGAGGAGATAGAAATCAGGAGCTCAGATATTTACATACATTTGTGAATAGAATGGAAAATATTTTTAATTGAAAAAGGCGAGTGCGCTTCGAACCACACAACTAAAGTAAAAATTCTTAAGCTCTATCTATATGTATGTATCTTACAATGGCTATATCGTGTACCCAAATAAAGTATTTGAAATTTGAAAACAAATTTCATAATAATTGAGTAAATATATAATAAAAAAAATTTGAACTAATATAACTCAAAAATTTCAGATAAATTTCCAGCTAGGTCAGATGTACCAGAAGGATCGAATCAAAGTCCAGTTCTGTTCATAATATTCAATGATTTACCATCAGTTTTTTTTGTCGATGATTTTGAACTCTTCAAAACAGTCCAAACAGTCCGAGACTACACATATCAGCAAAAGGATATTAATAACATTGGAGTTTGAAGAATAAATGTAAGAGTTTTATTGTATTGTCGCAATTCAGTACTCGCTTTGCTCATCACGAGAGGATTTATCACTATTTCAACCAACCACCTTTCATCCAAATAATGAAAGAACTCATTTAAAACTGAATGAAATATGTATTATTATGAAACCGAAAAAATTACGATAAGCGTAGTTAATGAAATAGTTAATAAAAATACAAAGAATCACCAAAATACTTACATTATACTGTTCCCCAGCAGAAACGATGAAAAGAAGATGTGCTGCATTCTTAAAGTGCTCTGGAACCGTTTCTGAAGAGTGATCAATGAATACTGAATGAATTTCTCAATATTTTCAGTTGATCTTGACCTCCCTCAATATTTATAAAGATTCATATGCTGAGGTTGCAATTTTTCTCTGGTCACCTTACTAAGGTAAAATACTTAATACGCATCCGTGCAACTTTGCGTATTTGGTGATGATAAATTTTTACTGCAGCTGCATGACTTTGGTAAATAAGTAGAAAACATTCTTGTTCTCGTTCATCGTTAAAAGCTCGTCATGAACTATACTTGTAAAATGCTATTCATGTAGCTAATGTTTCCTAAATTATCAAATACAATTTTTTTCGCAAGATTTTCAGGACAAGTGTCTACTGATTAATTAGGGAAAACATGTTTCACAGAATCTGCTTCAGAACAATTTCTCAAGCTGCAATCGATCCTTCCAAGTGATGAAGGGTTTCGTAGGGGGATTGACCCGGCTCTTACTCCATGAAGTATTTTAGTAGGTTGATTTTTTCAAATAAAAATATTAGCAGCCATCTTTTTGACTGGCATAATTTCTATTCATAAATGTATGTAAAAATTTGAGTTTGATCAACTACGCTATGAACGTAGTGATTTTGCGGCGAAATTCTTTACTATGAATATTTGAAAATATTTGGAATTTTCTTGTTTCCGAGAACATAATTATTTTGGTGAAAATCTTCATTTTGATAAAAAAAATGTGGAAAATTTTCTGGAGTATTTTTTTAAATTCCAGTTTCATCTGAAAACACGTATCCCATTCCAAAACTTCTATGTACGTCATCGAAGATGATAGTGTTCCATGTAAGTCAAATTTTATATCGTAACTCTTTTATATATTATATAGCGTATAGCTTTCCTATGAATGATATCTGTTTTTATTATATGGCTCACCTAAGTTCATTGAGAAAAAGCGATTTTCGTATGATGAAACAACGATGTGTTTTTGAAATAAGTTAGAAATTGATATTTCGACATTAACATCTCACAATCTGTAGTAATTTCTCGCAAGTAGATTGCACCAGAAATGAGATATTCCAATCCACATAGCTATCCCGCAATACCTGAAAATAAGCTCACTCTCTTGTGAAAACAGGGTAATAAATCAATATAAACTATATTCATTGCAGTTCAAACATTGAAAAAAAAAAACGCTTTACGACGTTAACGTCTGCTATAAATATATGAAATACCGAATCCATTTGCAGCAGACTTCAGGCAATATACAGACATCAGAAACGATGCAACGCTTAAATAAATATTCCGAATCGGAAAGTTATTTCTCATTCACGTCACCTAGTTGGGTTTCGAAAATTTATTCCATCCGTACACATTTACTGTAGCTTCTAAAAAGAGAGATTTCGAAGATTGATAAATCAATTTGTGTCAGAAATAACTTTTGCAGTGATAACTTCTACTGGGAGGATAAACCGCTTGGTAACATAACGCCTAATGGAACCAGTATGTTTGGCTTCCCTTCCCGAATCCAGATTTGGATTGAGACACGTCCAGGAAGTCCACACATACAGAGGTGGTACAGTAATGCTATGGGGCGGAATCATGGTCGGCGGCAGAACCGATCTCGTTTTTCCAAATCGCTCCCTCACAGCTCGACAGTACCTCGACACCATTCTTCTACCTATCGTCCGTCCGTTTGCTGGTGCTGTTGGTGAAAACTTCCACCTAATG
>WOGP01002033.1:0-17572 GCA_015342065.1 Leptinotarsa undecemlineata
TACTTAACCTGGGATTGGCGATGACTTGACCAATCACTCCAATCGCATTATCGTCATTCACTACCCTTCTCTGAACATTTCTTTTCTTATTTAAAACCGAACCTGTGACCAAATCCAGAACGTGATTTCTGCTTAGTTTACCAGGGTTTTGCCCGTTAAATAAAATTGATGTTCTATTAGTATTTTGGTCGTTGCCAAAAAATAAAGCAATAACTAAAATCATTTCAACAGTAGTGTAAGGCATTTTTAAACAAATAACAATACACGTCCCGTTTAAACAAAACAATCGAACGAAGTTCTAATGAAAACTGGAAGAAGAGGAGTGGGTATTTATTTAAAAAAAATGGATTTTATTTAACAAAAAACTGATAAGAAGAACTGCTCGAAATTTTTTTTTATTTAGGCATACAAGTTACCGAGTGGTCTGTCTAATATATTATTTACATGGCAATTTTAACTTCAAATTATCTCGAAAACTAATCGTTACAAAAATTTTCTTTCAACAGAGTTGTAAAGGAATTCGAAAGACCTTTAAAACAAGGTGCCGCTCGACCTACTTTCCCTATCTAAATAAGGGTCGTCGGGCGCACCCCTCCGAAGGGGTGCGTACTATAAAAAATCTGATTAGTCTGAAAGGTGTCCCCCTTTAATTAGAAATCGACGTGTCTGATCCTTTTTTAAAAATCTTACTTTTCATATTCCAAAATGGCTCTGTTGAGTTTTCGTTGTTACACACTGTATAAATCGGGTCTTATTAAGAGAAATGTTTGCTGTGAATTAATCTGGAATTAATTTTTCCCATCAATTAAAAAAATCATCAAAAAAATAACATGAGTTATTCAAATTTTTTAACATTTCAAGCTGGCAGTTATGTATGCAGCAGAGTGTCTAAACAAATTTTGGGTTTTTTCACCATTAATAGTGTTTCTTTGTTTTTGTCATGGAAAAGTTTAATAACAGACAATAATTTGGGTTTCATAAATTACACCTTACGATTTGATCTCCACAAAGTTTGTGGAGATCAAGTTTGTGGTGTAGTTTATAAAATTACTATGGATATTTATCAAGTAACGGCCGAATCAATCAGAAAATTAATTTGTGAGTTGTATTCTCAAATTCAATTTATTTATTGAAATTGGTCAAGGGAGACATGGTTTGAACGTTTTATTGTCCAAAAACCTGCAAAATCTCAAACTGTTATACTAGTTATACATTTCAGTGAAATACTCATTTTGTGGACTAATTTTCTTCTCATTTATATTATTTTATATGTATTTTATTCATGAACTGTGCTTTTGAATATTTCCTATTCTTGAGAATGAATATGGGAGAATGCTAATTGTACATATGCTCTTTGTAATCGATCTGCTATCACAGACATGTATAGAATCGCTTTGAAAACTCATATAGACTAAACAAATTTCCAAGTCTGCCTTGTAGGCTTTTCCGTTTTTCCAAGTGTTCACAATTCAAAAATTATTAAAAATTGTAGCTCTCATCTCTTGTATTGGTGTTATTGCTTCCCTAGATCAGATGGTGTGTGTGCATTGTAGTAACAGCCAACAATGTGCTGTGATCAGTCCCTCACTAGCTCTTGTTGGTGGTTCCGCACTAACATAAAGAAAGGTCACCGTTAAGTCCCTGGTACAGATTTGCTCAAAGATGTTTTATCCTTTTTGAATGGTTATACATGTTTTGGGATCTCTGAGGTTCTGTTACAAATTATCTTCTCCCTGATCCCTCCACTGTATCACCAGAGTTCTCATCTGGAACAATATTATACTTTCCCACAACCTTTGTAAGGTTGGGTTGTAGTATCCCACTAGGTCTCAAAGTATTGCATCAATGCAAGGCTGGTTACTCTGGAAGCCTGCAAAGTACACTAGTTAGGGCTCCCTTATTCGCCCCTTGGGAATAAGTCTGTTGGGGGGTTACAGGTTTCCCCACACGAGAATAAATACACACATAGCCTTAGCTATTAGGTATGGTTTTGATTTCTGTATATAAATGGAAAATTGAATTAAAATGTCTCCAGAGCTGGAATTAACATTTTTCAATATTTTAACAAGATATATAGGATACTATTAGGTATTGGTCCACCATCGTTATTGATAATGTTATTATGTTTACTAATTTCTACACTCTCATAGGTATCTAGATGCCTGTTGTTAACTTGTCTAACTAATCTTAATGAACTGAAGTCTGTGGAATGGTTTTGTTGCAAAATATGCTAGGTGACTGCTGGTTTTTCAAGTCTTCCATATTTTGATCTTTCTGTTGAAAATGATCACTTGGTGATCGAAACATGTATTGAGGTGTTGAAATAACGATATGGTGTTGGGGAAAAACTCCAGTAATATTCATTACTACACCAAAGGTTCCAAACAATGCATCACAAGTACAGTTATTATCTGACAAAACATTCATTATTTTTATACATTTTGTCATAAAAAACATCATTATTTTATAAATGACTCAAATCACTTCTTGAACGTATGGTAGAACTGGAACCTCGGATGTAAAGTAAATCTAAAACAAACACTGCTCACCAACCACCATTTCCTCATGAAACCAAGTTGATGAAACGTGTGTGGAGAAGAGTATTGCAGTTCTTGTGTTTGGGCGTGGTGCTTGTTTTGAATGAGCTGGTTAAAATTTTGATTCCAAAATGGTAGGTAGGTAGGTAGGTAGGTTCTAAAGTGAGTGGGTCTATTCGACCATCCACCGCAACCCATAAGGGTTTATTGTGGTTCACACCTATTCACACTCTGCCAAATAAACCCAGCTTCTTAACGTAGCCGATTAGTTTGTGGTGAGTGGTCTTTCAGGTCAGATGGCGAGAGTACGGATCTGCCGAACTCAAAAAAACTGATTCGGTCCCCAGCGGGGCAGACACAAAGTATATGCTCTGCAGTTTCATCATTTTCCAGACAGAGGCGACACACACTGTCTTCCGACAGTCCAACTCTCTGCATGTGATGATTCAAATGACAGTGACCTGTAAGAAGGCTTGTTAGACATCGTAGTTAATCCCTACTGTAGTCCAACAACTATTTGGAATCAAGCCTCAAAGGGTGAATAAACGCCTTGTAGTGAACCAATCCAGGAAGATTCTGCCAGAAGTCCATAACTCTTGCCATCTAGGTGTTGAGTGTTTGTTTGGCAAAGTCCAAAGCAATGCCAATGACCGGTTCTGGTCCAATGAAGCCGCTTGCAGCACCCTCCGTTGTAAGAGAGTCAGAGCCTTCATTGCCTTCCATTGCCACTAGATGGAGTAACATTTTTTATGCTCGAGGAATGAAATACTCTAAAACAATTTTGATCGATTTCAGGTCGATTATGGCCACTATCTGGCACTGACAAGTGGCTAAGGAGCCCGAAACCAGTCTGTGCCCGTTCCAAAATTGAAGGTCGTCTCTTTCAGTTGTATTGCCTGTTGCAAATGCAGGTTTTTATTACCAGGTTCAATAATGGTTAGGGTATCATTTAGAACCCCAGGAATGTGGTTGGGTAATACAGATTCAATTCCTGGAGCTAATAACAACCAATAACAACAATCATCTGCTGATGAATTACCCCATACACTATTTTGTAATTGTAATAGATGTGGTATACGTTGTGGGTGCAGAAAATCTAAATTGCAATGCACTTCAGTTTTAGGTCACTGCAACTTGGTACATTTGATTCCACCAAGAGCGATACTTATCAGAAATACACGATAGACTGTGGCTGCTTATCATTTTGAGGTTCAGCTCAGTACACGTGGAACTTCACTGTTTGGGAGCTCTTTCATCTGAAGAGTTGCGCAAAGAATGTGGAATGGACTTCCTGAGAACGGTTTCCTAAAGAGATTTAACCTCCAGCGATCCAAATCCAATGTGAATCACTACTTTCGCACAGGCACCGCTCTGAGGGAGGCTCAAAGATTTTCCTGTAGTGCCTATGTTTTGTCCTTGAGAAAATCAATAGTTTATCTAATCATATTTCCTGGATAGATGATATAATTGAAATCAATATCAGGTTAAGATTTTAGTCTCTTCATCTAAAAATATTTCTATCTACTGAAATATACAGAGTTGATTTTTGTTAACAAAATGCATATCAAATTCGATATTTATGTTGCCAGTTTATCAACTAGTATTACAATCATAAAATTTTATTTTCATGTACAATGAATTGAATATACTCACCAGCATAAATTTTATTCAACGTCGAAAAGGTCACAACAAAGAAGGATGTTGCATATTTTGCCGCATTCGCTATATGTGGAAAAACTTCCTTCGTGTCTCTGTATCGACGCAAACATTGTGAAAATCTGAACCATGGTGGAAGACATGCAACGAACGCCCTGACGCCAAGGTAGTTTTCCACACAATATTTTGCATCTACAACATTTTGACTAAAAGAATAAGGTAAATTATTTGTTTGAACATGAATATGGTGAAATGATAATAATGGTATATATCGGTTTTCTGGTAAATAGATTCAACTGGATGTCATAACACGTATCGTGTATCAGGTATGTCTATTTGCATTAAAAAATAACTGTTACGATTGTATTGTTGTTACTACCAAAATGAAAAATCCACTTTTAATACCTAGTGAGGCACTCGATACTTTTTATTTTCCTGAACGACAGTATTTATAGTACGTAGGTGTATTCCAATAAACATTATATCATGACTGAACAAGAACGTAGTTGACAGCACACCAAAAAAATAAATTCGACTATTTTTGAGTTCATAACCTTTTACAATCCTTAAAAAGCTAAATCAACAAGGCATAAGGCATTTAGTGAAGTGTAATAAACGGTAAACTGAAAAAATCACCTTGAAAACTTACGGCGTTAAAAAAACAACCTTTATTACACTTCAACAGATTCTTTATTGACTAAACCTCGTTTATGTGTCATATTGTGGAAGGTTATCAGCCCAAAAATATCTTCCAGAAAAATTCACAATGGAGGGAACAATTCTCAACAATGAGTTTATTTTCAAACTCATTGCTTTCTCCGTCCCTTTGTAAAATTCCCAAAATCTCTTATGGAAAGCTGAAGAAGTGGAAAATCAAAACTATTTTTTTAAGTACAACATAATTCTCTAAAATTACTTTATATGCTCAGAAAGTTTGCTGTGATGGCATAATGTCGTCCGGATCATATTCAAACAATAAAAAAATTGTCAATTATTGCATTGTTTTGAAAATAATTAGAACGAATACTTTCCAGTATATCTAAACAAACCAAATCAAGAATATAATATTTGATATAGAAGACCATATCACTCGAGATCTGTGAAAATATTTGTTTAATCATAGATGAAACTCATCTCTATGTAAATGAATGTACACGAATTTACCATATATTTTTATGCTGTTAGGCATTCAGTATGATTCTTATTTTTTTATAAAAAAAGGAACGACACACAATGCTAACTAAAGCCTTCACCTGAAACTTAACGTTCACATTGAAAATAACGAAAAAGAAATATCATTAAAATGACGATGTTCAATATAATTCCATAGAAATCATATGCTGTTTAAATAATCAGCACACATTATTTGGACATGTGTCAGATATAAATTCAGCCCACTTCCGACAACTATAGGCATATTTTCTGTCCTTTGGATTTATAAAACACAATTTTCTTAATATTTTTCTGTTGTGTAGAATATCTGCGACCATAGTATCAATTTAAACTATCTACTGTTTTTTTTTCAGACCTCTTTTTTTAGTTTGTTAGTTGCGATCTACAATTCTGATGGTTTTCGGTGAACAAACTTCAATTTTTTGTGATGCACTGTTTGGAACCTTTGGTGTAGTAATTAATATTACTGGAGTTTTTCCCAATACCAAACCGTTAAATCAATACCTCCACACATGTTTCGATCACCAAGCGATCATCTTCAAGATGAAGTTTGATCTTCCTTTCGAAAATAATCACTTGGATATTGAAACACATATCGAGGTGTTAAAATAACGGTTTGGTTTTAGGAAAACACTTCCAACTTGTTTCTGAATTTCCTTACAAACTAATAAGGTTTTTTTTCTTTTATCGAACAGACAATTAATAACATGTATTTTCGAAGTATAAAATTAACTTATAGATTTATAGGAGCCTTTGTACAATTTCTTGTTTTCTTGCACCTCGAAAACGTTGGATTCTCATATCCATCCAGAGTTTCCTCTCTCGTGAAGGAATCTAAGCAATGTAACAGACTCAATTGGCCAGTATTTTGTAGTATGGGGAGAGACAAATCCCTGAAATGATCGAAGGTTGCTGATGAGTGTCCACAGTCTGTGCACTTCATGATAGATTTCAATTATTGACCAACGAAGTTGTCCACAGTCTTAGAGTTGTTCATATTCAAATAACTCAGTCAGGACTCTTGTGCTTTTCCGCTGTCGCTTAATTTTTCGTCAATTTCCATCAAGATCGATCAGGTTCCTCAGTAATTCTGTTAAGGTCCTCATTTAAACCTTCTAAATGATATCGAAGGAATTCGTGAGCGTCTTAATGGGCAGAACCCAATAATCGAGAGGCAAACCTTTGAATTGGACTTTTAAAGTAGATTGTGTTGATTACTCTATCATATGATTTTTCTGACCACAATTCCTTGATAACTTCTACGAACGCTTCGATTAAAACACCTTTCATATTAGAAATACTAGTAGTATCTACCACGAATGTATCCTTTTTTTAATATTCCAGCAACCATCTCGTGTTTGATAAACATTGTATTTGATGCACTCTCTTGTTTATTGTAGAATTAGACTTCACTTCACTCAGTATCGTATATTATTTTGTTTTTTCTAACCATAGATAGTAGTCATTTCCAGTGTCAACCATATTTATTTTGTTTATATTCACATTCGATTAAACCTTTTATGGATTATGCCAAGATAATTCCCTCTTTTGCCAATTACAAACTGAAAAAGCTCTGAATAATAATGATAAAAATTCCGAAAGCTCACTCAGAAAATATGTTGAAAAATTCTTGACTGATAACCCACAAATAATAATCGATTAATATTTGTGTTGAAACCACGTAATAATGTCATGGATACAATGAGAGTGAATATTAATGGAGTTTCATCTCAACACCAAACAATTATTTTAACACATCGGTACGTGTTTCTATCACCTAAGAGGCATCTTCAAGAAGAAGATTGAAATTTCTCTTGAAGATGATTTCTTAGTGATAAAAACACGTCTCCACAAGTGAACAATGACAGTAACAAAAACACAAAATAGTTACTGAATGTCACTGAAATCACAATACGAAAACTATATGAATACAAACCTTCAGCAACAGACCAGCTCGGATTTGTGAAATAGAAACAAACAAAGTATTGCATATCAGTGAATAGTGTCACTAAACTGTTCAGTTGATCAGCTACCCAGAAGTCAGCAAATGACACATAGAAAAAAGGTGCCATGAATGCCTTTCCCTGCAGAAATGAAAAATGATAACGAACAATCTATTACAATCAATATAAACTCACTATCACTTTGAGAGCCCAAAACCGTGCCTCATACATGAAAGTTTTCGTAGGATTGAGTATAAATGAGAGCATAATGATCAAGAGAATTAATGGATTCACATATGCAGGTATTCCCAATTGATTGCTGAAGAGAAATGATAACACTGATATCGACCATATTACTCCAAATATAGCTGCCATTTCGATAATATGTTGTTCAGAAAGATGATTTCTAGGATCCATTTCGAATATCAGTACATGATTGACTCCGGAAGATCTCCAGCCATATATGTTGATTCCCCATAAAAATAAAAATTCTATTATTAAAAATGGTCCTCTGTATAAGCGTATTACTATTATCCAGTCATCTCTATCTTTGAACATTCCTGAAAAAATAAAAAGAGGATTGGAAGAGTATGGTGATAGGTCTAGAGAATTTTACTTATGACGCATATACCAAAATTATACATGCATATCATATGAAGCTAATGCAATGTATATACTAATAAGTTTTTAAAAATGTTAGATCAACGAATGCTCATTTTCTAATGATAAATACTGTCGCATAAAATCTTTTTTTTAAATATCTGATGAGACTGGTCGATACTTTATGGAAATCCATAACGTTGCTGTGATGCTGTTGCCGGTATCGAAAGAGGAAATATAAGGAAATATGGCGCTCCTATGGTCAGAATACTGCGGAGGTGAAGTAGCTCCCCAATCAGATCTATGGAACCTATGACTTGTCGTATCATTTCTGTGTATGGCTCTTAACCTTCCTGAGAAAACGTTCCCTGCAAGTGACCGTCGATAGATATCTCTCGAATACTTTTACCATCAATGTTGGTGTTCCTCAGGGATCCACTTGCAACCTTTATAGTCTAGAATGTCGAAGAAAAGTTAGAGGTTTTCCTCTCTTCTATAAATACTTTCACGAGGAATATTCAAGTGACTTGGCAAATTCGATACCACCAAGAGCAATAATATTGTTTGAATACGCGAAGGACTGTGGCTGCTCATCGTTTTGTGGTTCAACTCAGTATACTTCGATCTTCACTGTTTAAGAACTCTTTCATTTAATTTCATCTGGGGAACTGCTTTTATGATGAATACACTTCCTGAAAACGTTATTCCAAATAGATTTGATCTCCAGCGATTCAAATCCAATGTGAAACGCTACTTTCGCTACGTCACCGCTCCGAGAGCAACTTAAGGATTTTTCTGTAGTGCTTGTGATTTTTCCTTTGATGAAACATAATGGAAATCTCACAATAAACTGTTACTTGAATATTTTTTTTAGGTTACAAAGTAGATTTTTATCACGAAGAAAGAGTGAGGTCTGCAAGGAAGAAGATACAGTCAAGTGACACACAGTGGTGGTGTTATTTATGAACCTAGTAGTGAAAAAACAGTAATGACATTTTCCAAATATGTTGATGAAAAAGTTCATGAACTTCAGAAAATATTTACGAATAATCAACGTGTATATCCATGATTTTTATCTATATAAATGCTGAGTAAAACTCAGCAATCCTGATATTGTATACGATCTGGCAGATATTTTACTGTATTGCTTTTATAATAATGAAAAAGGGCAAATATTGAAATTAACAATTCTATGGAAACCTCAAAGAAATCTAAAAACTCATAATCACGTCCAACTGTATCGTACCAAAAGATAAATAAAAATAATAACCGTTTGGAATGACATCAATATAATCGAAGAAGAAACGTTTACAGTATGTTGAAAACGATTGCTGTCACATCACCCAAGATCAAATGAGGAAATTTTGAATTTCCAATATGTTTGATGATCATAACGTTTTTCATAAATAATTAAGGTTGAAAAATACATAACGATTATTCAAGGTGCAAGCAGAAGAAGTGCTTCATTTTCCATCCAATATTCGTGGGGGTAAGAGCTCTACGCATGGCCAATTCACTCAAAAAACCGAGGCATGGATTGCCTGAATCCCAGTAGAGCAGATATCAGCAGCGAAAAAAGCACATACTTTTCATCAATAATTAGAAATGAAAATTCTCAAAATTTATGTGTAAACCTTTACAAAAAACAAGAATTCTTGTGTCATTCACTGATTTCATCTGTGTGTCACTTTCTAGTCTCATACTCAACTCTTCGGTCCATTTTTACTCGTCTTTTTTCATGTTTTACTCGGACGTCAACATGAACCTTTATAATTTCTCCTCCTCACTAATATCCCTTGCCTCAGAAGGAGCAATCTCCTGTATGAATACTGTTTCTCCAATCGAAAGTATTCTCCATCCATCCACCGAATCCGATCTATAATACCTCTCAGTGGTAGATAATTGATGTCCATGAGTAAAACTGGGGCAGTTATTGGCTCCGTCCGATGAATTCCGCTAAGAACAAGTAGAAGTAGTCTCTCTGGATATCACTTGCTCTATTTACCCAAATATGATTGATTTATTCCACCAGATTTTTTTCAAAGTACTTATCTCACTCGATATACTAACCGGCGTTTGGTGTAATCCTTTGTGGTGTTTGATGACTAGTAATACCGTATCTACGGTTATTCAGAAGTGATTCAAAATTATCTATTTTCATAATTTCTTTCAGTTTCACTGGACACCTTTGTACTTGATATAAGCATTAACTCTGTTTCCGTCTCATTATACGTTAGCCACAGCTACTGCTTCCATCCTCCATATATTAATCATACTTGTTCCCACATTCTTTCAACCTCTTTCAGTATACACCCCTAGACGAGGATATTTTGGACCGCAAAGGCCAATATGTGTGCCTAAAACGCCATCTAAATGCCAATTTTCAGTTTCACATCATCATTTTGTCGAACAATTCATTCGTCACTAACTGTCAAAGTGTCAGCCTCACTAGAGCCTTATGAACAATCCTGGTCTGGTGTTTCGGAGATACCTCTAAAGCTCTCCTCCCCTCTGCCAATAAAATCACACACAGTGTTTCAACGTTCTCTAAGATACCCATTTTATCATCCTCGTTTCTATCGCTGGTGCGCTCATCACCTTTCTTTCTTGTTTTCGTTCATCCGGTTTATCGTTTTCAAAACAGTCAATATTATTTCTATTTCCGCTCTCAAACTGAATCGCATAGGCAAGAATTTTTCACAATTTTCGGACTATCCCTGCATTCCATCATTAGGAATCATTTACAATGTCCATCACATGCCAGTCAAAGGACTCCGTACAGTGGCCCGACTGACAGATTCGCAGTTCAATAATATCTATCGTCTTTCAATTTCACTTTCTACGTGTTGCACTCATTTTCATATTGTTGAAATGTTCACTCAATTATTAGTTTCCTACAAAGGCGTCCACTTCTACATGATCATGGTTTCATAATATGTCGGTATCGTCAACGTATCTATGGACGGTTGACGGACTATGGATATTGATAGTCCTTAAAAAGGTATCCCTGAGCTGAAGACAGTAGCTAGTAATTTTTCTCTGAATTCCAGGTTCCCCTCTTCAGATGGGAAAAACTATATAAAACTGGACGACACTTGTAACCAACTCAATTTTTTGCTAGATTTTCACAGAAACCTTGATACGTGTTATGCCAGAGAATTACTTTATCCAGTCAAAATTCATAACAATTTCATAACCTCCGCAATTTGCTACTCAGTTCCTGAAGTTCAATCTGATAATGGATTACTACAACTACCTGAAAGATCAGAATAATTCATAATTCACTGAGTTCTGAACTATACCAATCCAACAAATGAAGTAACCCAAACAAAGATGAATGCGTAATCAAGGCATGTCCACCACGCACATTTGCATATATTGGGTAAAATAAACAAGCCTACTCACGCTGACCAATCATATTCAGCTGCAATCGGCTAGCGGAATTCATTGTTACAGTGTAGGAGTAATCAGTTACATTTCAACGCCTGTTGTGTGTACATATATGGTATTTTAAATATTTAAATGGCAAGTACTGATACGTCTGAAGAAACTGCTAACTTGTGTTCCTACACTCCACCTTATAAATTTTGCAATACCGAGGTGCGTATAAACTTTGATTTTCAATTCAGTATAATTGCCTTTGAGGACGATACAATGATTATAACGGTCATGAAATTTTCGATACCATTTTAATATTTTAGCCTGAAAACAGGCCCAAGTTTCGGCGTTTACCCTTTCTTCGACATTACATTTTTCTCTGCCAGCATTCTCTGGGGACCAGATCTAGGGAATACGGTGGATGCGAAAGCAATTTGATGGCAACTAATGCAATCTTGCTTTCATTTTCATCGATTTGAGGCATTGCATTATCTGGATGAAATATATTTCTTTTGTTTGAAATAGGGCCTTTTTTCCGCGATTTCGTTATTCAAATGCTCCAATAACTCTGTGTAAGAGTCGCTGTTGATGTTTTTCTATCGAGATAGTTGATGGATACTATACCATGCGCATTCCTAAATATACTAATACCATAACCTTACCAGCCGATTATTGCGTCTTTGCACGCTTCGTATTCGGTTCGCCACGTTTCGACTCGGGTGTGGATTATTAAAGCCATGTTTCATTCATTGACACATAAATTCGTATTTTTTTATGGTGAAACAGTTTCAAAAACTGATCAGAATCATGAATTCGTTGTTGTTGTGAGCTCGCAAGGCACCCATTTTGAACAGAGCTTTCGTCTCCCCAAATAATCATGCACGATATGTCCAATACGTTCCTTTGATATCTTCAGAGCCTCAGCTATCTTGATCAACTTCACTTCGAGATCATCAGATATTATTTTGTGGACTTTTTTGATGTTTTCTTCGGTAATAGCCTCGTAGCATTATTATATTACATAGTTTTTCATCCTTGAGTAGGATTATCTGAAAAGAAAATGTTGGGCAAAGGTAAATTATTCAAATCGATTTGGTCGTTATACAAATGCCAATCGTGGGTTTTCGAATTACTTAACTTTTCATCAGGTTGAGTTTCAAACCTTTTCTTATTGAACTCTGTAGCTGGAGGTGAACAGCAAACGTTAAAGTTTTCCAACCTGTGAGGTGTTTCTAACTCTGTAGCTGAAAGTGAACAGCAAATGTTGAAGATTTTCAATATGGAAGATGTTTCTAACTCTGTAGCTGAAGATGAACAGCTAACGTTGAATTTTTTCAATCTGGGAGATGTTTCTAACTCTGTAGCTGAAGGTGAAAAGCAAACGTTAAATGTTTTCAATCTGGGGGGTGTTTCTTACTCTGTAGCTGGAGGTGAACAGCAAACGTTAAAGTTTTCAAATCTGGGAGGTGTTTTTAATACTGTAGCTGAATGTGAAGAGCAAACTTTGAAGTTTTTCAATCTGGGAGGTGTTTCTTACTATGTAGCTGAAGGCGAACAGCAAACGCTGAGTTTTTTTCAATCTGGGAGGTGTTTATAACTCTGTAGCTTAAGGTGAACAGCAAACGTTGAAGTTCTCCAATCTGGGAGGTATTTTTAACTCTGTAGCTGAAGGTGAACAGCATACATTAAAGTTTTGCAATCTGGGAGGTGTTTCTTACTCTGTAGCTGAAGACGAACAGCAAACGTTAAAGTTATCCAATCTGGGAGGTGTTTCTAACTATGTGTCTAAAGGTGAATAGCAAACGTTAAGAGTTTTCCAATCTTGAAGGTGTTTTAATGTTCTTTTTTACTTGAGTGAAATGAAGTAAGGCCGAGTTACCGATAGTAATCAGTCTACTGCAGTTTCGTTAGCATATCAAACCAAGCGAGACAACAAAGATAAAACTGAAATGATGTTGACACATTGTGAGTTACTCAACCTACTCACCTGATAAAATTACCGATATCAGTAACACAATAAGAGCCCCAGAAAAGAGTCCGACTTTGAACGTTGTCCATGGACTTTGTTGTTCTCCGAGAGGAGGCACTCTCAATCTCTTCATTGCACGTTGACGATCACCTCCTTCTAGTTCCTGGGTGACAGCAGTCTCTGTTTCACGAATTAGTCGATCTATGTCTTTATTCGTGAAGAAAAAGGATCCTTCCACGTATTCCATCCTCCATCTTGCTCCGTAGTCGACAGTTAAAAGCTTCATGAAACAAAATGTGTAAGTATATAATTCTGAAGAATAAACATCTCCAGAACAGAAACACTATCGAATTTATCTTCGTTCCATCCAAAGCAACAAAAAATGAGTATTCAGAGAAAAAATATAAAATTGTTATTGGTGTATGTATCTCATTTTTGATTGTATTTGTTTGTTTTACAATTATAACTAGTGAACTATTTTTTCTTACCTTATCATGTTTTTTCAGAATTTTCCTGAATCCTGTGAAATTAAGATTCTGGTAATTTTGTAAAAGTATCAGACTCAAATAGAATTCGCTAAATGCTAACTTAATTTCTTGTATTTTACGTGCAGGTACATTCTTTTTCTGAAGAAAACTTTTTCTAACAGAACTTCTCTTTCCTCCAAATCCCACCTCTTGTGTTTCAGTCAGTTCGTTTTTCAAACTAGCATATTTTCTTGTTGCTTCTGCCAACTTTTCTGTGAACATTGAAGATGATACTGCACTTTTTAACATTCCAACAAAAATTCCAAAAAAATATATCTATATATGTGTTCTTGGAATTGACCATATTGAGAACAAAGCCAGTAACGAGACTTGGGGTTCAGGTAGATTACGACCCCGTCGTCAAGTCCTGAAACTTTATTATTGCTTGGTTCTCGACGAGCTCTATCCAAATATGTTGACAGATATGAAATATTCTCATTTTCAAAGCTTACTATGACCTACTAACTGGGTCGAAATTTCGAGAAGGCATTTTTTTATCAGAAAAGTGGATACCCTATTCGATTTGGGCATATTTTGAACATCTTGATTCCAAGTTTCAGCCCAATATCTCATACAGAGTGTAAATTTTATGATGACAAATTTACAAATCCATGATTTTTTGACTGACCCTGTATGAAACTCTATGAACTTTACAGAAGAAATGAAGTAGTCATTCAATGAAATGATACTTCGCACAGTCAGCTACAAAGATACTAAGGTTGTAATCATTTCATGGAGTTGTCGCTAGTTTAAAATCAAAATCTACAAATCAAAAATAGTTATTTCAATTTTATAAAAATTACCAACTTCAGAAGTAAATCGAATGATAAATTAAAGTTTTTTCAGATATTGGGGTTTTTATTATATTCTCCTTCAAGCTATATACATTTTTCATAACGTCGTCTCAAATTCTGCCGGGTCTTCCTCAATCGGCCTGTTGTGATTTCACCCCCCTTTTGCCTTATCCTCCCATTCAATTCGTTTAAAGTTCGTGGTCTATTTCTATAAATATTTTCTCTCAAATATCCATACAGAAAAAAATATAATGTGGTCAGGTCTGGTGATCGAGGGGGCCATCAAATAAAAGGTCTGTTCCTTTCTTGAAATGTTTCATCAAGATATTATAATTTCGTTGTCTAAAAAATTATAAAATTCTTCACCGTTCAATGTACTTTAGAAAAACAGTAGACCTATTTTAACGATTTTTGAATACTCCTATTTCTATCTAGACATTTATTTTTTTGTTATTATTGTCTTTTTGCATTCAACATCCAGTGTGGATTCTCCCTTGCCCACCCAACTAGCAATTTCGTATTTTATAATAGTTGCGGAAAAGTTTCGGAGAAACAAATTATGAAACTACATTTCTTCCAGAAATATTTTCAATGTGTTAATAAAACTGGTATAAATAGGAAATTGGCACCCGTTTTATAAAACATTATAGTTATTATCAATATTTTGTAAGGCCTTTTACAAACACTACTAAACAGTTTTTGAACATTTTGGCAGTTACTATAAAATTTGTTTAACACTCTTAAAAAGTAGTTTTGAAAAAACTTCCCTTACTGCACTCTTGCAAGATATTTAACCGATACTTATAAAATAATCAGTAGTTCCAAGTAAGCATTATAAAATATAATAAAGCCGAAAACGATAACAATAAAATGAAAAGGTGTTGAAAATGTTTTCTTGAAGACGCAAGAAGTAATTTTGTATTGGACACTAGGAGAATATAATTGATATGTCACCAACTTAAAAGTAAGAAATAGAAAGGTTGAGGCCATTTTAAAATTTCACTTTTGCACTCATAAAACTGTTAAAGACATTGTTTGTGTTTCGAAAATTGATATTTTCACAGCAAATGACCTTTTATTGACAAATATATAACCTATTATTAGCAAAATTTAAACGCGACACTCATTCATAAATGGTTTCAGGTAAAATTATCAATTATACAAAAATTCACTCTGTCAACGTATTAGTTTTCTAGTCACAAACTTAACTCCCTTTATTCTAAATAATACAATGTTATAATATTTATAAACTTTTCAGCTGTAAATATCAATATATGTATATCAATATGTATATCAATATCAATATATTTTCAACTCATATAATATCAGTATCCCGTATCGCTATCATTTAAAATGGCATCGTTCTATAAAATAAATTGCTGTCAGAAGCAATCATTTCAACGTATTATAGCTACTATGTTACCCCTATAAAACTGTTAAGAAAGACTTAGTTCTGGGAGTGATGGTATTGCGGCAGAGTCGGACTACTTTTAAAGCTATAGGTTTCTACAAAAGTGCTTGTATAAATAAAATATCTCTCACATATAGTTTGGATAAATACTATCTGTCTTTGATGTTTCGGCTAAAAAGTTTCTTTCGTCGATAATAAAGGCTAAACGATGGGTTTTAACCATCATTATATCCTTTTCCTGTTTTTCGCAAAAAACAATTGAAAAACTAGGTTAGGTAGGATAGTTTGAAGTGTTTTTTTGATATTTCCAATATACAGGGCGACTCAAAAAGTTTCCAGAAAGTTTTTTTATGGAACACCAAGTCATTTCTTCGTCTATTTGAAGCACCTCGAACTTAATCTAAAACTATTATATACCCCCCAATAAATTCTCAAAATGGCCGCCATTGAGTTATCATTCATTTTTATTTATATATTCGGGATACAAACAGAAAAATCCACTGCAGTATCCACACAATGGAATTATTATCAAATTGATGTATACTTTCAGTACACATCAATACACTAATATATGCATATGATAGTGTCTAAAATTAAGAGTGGATTAGAATTGGATACAGTAACGATAAAAACTGATTATTAGTTATTGACAAAATGTTTCAATGAATAATAGTTCATGAA
This sequence comes from Leptinotarsa undecemlineata, assembly GCA_015342065.1. Lineage (NCBI taxonomy): Eukaryota > Metazoa > Arthropoda > Insecta > Coleoptera > Chrysomelidae > Leptinotarsa > Leptinotarsa undecemlineata. The sequence goes on from WOGP01002033.1 coordinate 16,670, forward strand.
AATGAGTATTCAATATTTTTTGGCCGTAAGCTACGATGTATTAAAAATATGGAAGTATTTTGCAAGAGTGTAACCTCATATTACTGGAGTTTTCTCCCTACACCAAACCGTTCTAGATCCACTATTGAGATTTCCGACCGTATTTTTTCATTAGATGGATTTTCTGAAACAACTTAAACAAAACCAGACTATCCCAAACCAACCATTATCCCTTCTTTCACTTAACAAAAAATTATAAAAAAATATTTGTTACAAATAGAGTATTCGAACCCGCAATAAAAATTATTCATACGTCATTCAGTCAATATCCCAATATCAAAGGCATTTACACTAACGAATACCTGTGGATATGAACACTGTCACAAATTAATTAGAGAAAGCGGGTAGAAAGCGAACCTATACAATAGAAATTAAACGCGAACGGTTACGCTCAAATCACAAAATTATCGGAAACCTATATACTCCCAAATGGATAAAATTTCGTGAATCACCTTGTATGGTTCAGTTCTTAAAACTGAACTCCTATCCAGTTCATTTCTATATGAAAAATTTTTCCGAAACACAACTAAACACTCCGTTATTTTGATAGTTTTTCACACAGAATACTAAGAATACGGCCCTGTTAATATTTGTTTGCCTTTCTGCTCCGCCTTTGGCTCTGGTGTCGTTACACAACTATTTATTGTTTAGTTGGCAACATTTTTGCTAATAAACGACACTTTAGTGACTCTTATAATATAAATCATTTATATTCATCACATATCACCTTTTTTATGATAAATATCCGTTGTCTAATGTTAAATACATGCTGAATATTAGACATAATCTATATGAACGCCGATGAAATATTGTTGATATTTAATTTATCTTACGTTTAGAGGAAATGACGGGTAAGTTTTTGAT
>WOGP01002034.1:0-17571 GCA_015342065.1 Leptinotarsa undecemlineata
TTCAGGTAGATTATTATAAATTTTTATTGAAATATAAGAGTATGCTCTTAGAGTGATTGACTTTATAACATGTGGGAGGATGTATTTGTTACGGTTTTGTGTGTTGTATTCATGGTTAGGGAATCTCGGCTTTATATTTTTGGAAGTGGTTCCTCATATTCATACAAAGATAGAATAATTGCCAGCTATGATTTTCATTTCTTTATAGAGTCTATTAGAATTGTATCTGAGGTTTTTCTGCAGGATTAATTTCAAGAACCGTCTCTGTATTACCTCTATTCCATTGAGATGGGTTTGGAGCGCACTACCCTAAGATATAACTGCGGATATGACTTTCTACGAGGGCGGAGTAGATTACTTTCATTTCCTCGATGAGTAAGTAATGTTAAGATATTTGAATTTATGTAGAATGGTTTGGAGTTTTCATGGATAATGCAGCAAAAAGGCAGATCTTTGGGATATGTGTGACATAAAGTGTAGTTCCTAATCTGCACAATACTGGGTGCTAAAATACTCAACACCGCAGGTAACGAAAAAGCTGACGAGTGTGCTGTACATGGTTTCTCAACTCCGTATATAGGCTTTGAATGAGTTGTGGGGTTACCAAATTCTTTGGTATGAAACCAGATTGGAAAATGGTTCGAAAAGAAACATAAAAAGTACTGGGAAAACACACGCGGAAAAACCTTTATAAAGAAAGCTTCCGAGAAGAGAACCGAAGAACTGCTTCAATAACGCAGAGATCTGCTCATAACAAGTACAGGACTATTAATAATAATGATAGAAATTTATTGAGTTCTTCACGATCACAAGGTAATATAGGATACGTAGACATTTATAAAAATCATTACAACAATATAACAAATTGATATAAAGAAGTGTCATACAAATACTAGAGAAAATTATATAGAGAATATATAATCTAATATATAAAAATGGATGTTTGTTGGTTGGTTGATTGGTTAGTTGGTTGGTTGGTTGGTAGGTACATCGCTCAACCGACTGTGATGAAACTTGACATGTATAAGTAACTTTTCATAGGAAAGGTTTTCAGGGTATCAATTTTTCTGAAATTCGTCTCCAGATGACGCTGTAAAACAAGTTTTTTAAAGCACTGTTCTATACCGCTGCGCACGCCTAAGTTCGTTGATTCTGATTCTGTCAAACATTGGAAAATTTGCGATATAGCAACCTACTAATAGTATGATATAAAATCCTCTCATTGACTTGAATATGCAGCAACACTGTTAAAGTAACCGATGATCAGGAATTCTTTCAGGGTTTTTTTTAATTTTTTTCTACATTTCACCTTTTTATGCAATCGGAAATATTATTAAATAGCTTTTCCACTATGTAGGATAAACTGTTCTCATATGAACTAGTTAAATGTTTTTTCAACCTGATACAATTACCATTTCTTGTAGGATATTCATGAAAATCTGCAATGTTGTAAATTCGGCAGACAGCTCATTAAGTTTTACTTGGAGCTCCTCCAGGCTATCGAAAAACTCAAACTATATCTAGCAGAATATAACATACGTTCAATAAGAGACCTGTACAGACTAGGACAGGGAACATAATGGGTGTAATGAAAAACATAGGGGGGAAGTTGCAATGATCCCTTAAGGCTGCAGTGTTTTCCGAAGACTTGGAGTACATTGCAGAGTCAGACGGATCCTAGAAAGGAAAAAATCGACGATGCTAACGAACTCAATCGAGACATTATTAAGGAGACATCCACATTTTTTTGTCTCCATTCTCAAAATTGATAAAGCAAATGGCGAGAATGCATATGGGAAAACGTCTTTTCGAACCAGGACACTTTTTCACTCGCTCTTATTCAAATGAAATGTGATTAGATTAATATTTATTATAGTTTATTATTTGCACTTGGATATTTTAACATGTTTCACTTACAACGAACAGTACAAAGAATATTATGTCACCAACGCCCTTCTGCACAAATATTTTTTGCGCGTTTTTTGTCTGTTTGAAATTCTATCGGTTCTGTCATTTTCCAAAATTGTATTCGGAAAATATTTTGCAAACGCGGAAATGACGGCCTCTGTTTAACTAACAAAAATTTTGTGCGAATAATCTATTGACTAAAACGAAAAAGTTATTCTGTGCTGCATCTCGTAGCGGCCCAAACCATCCGCCATTTGAAATGATTAACAAACTATTTGGCCGACGGGTGTCGTCGATAGTGAGCGAGAGAGTGTTATTTTTCGCGGGGTGTCTGGCTGGTCGGCGGGGTCGGGCGGGGGGAAATGCAAGCGGGAAGTGCAAGTGCAGCGAACTCATTCAAGGCCAAGCCGCATACCACACGCCGACAGCAAGTCGTTCCTAAATGCGAGCCTCGATGTGCTTTTGTGCAGCTTTTAACCTAAAAACCCACTTGTAACAAAGCAGATCGAAGGCGGCCGGCCGTCCAGAATTTTCCGGTGGAAATGCGAACAAAATTATTATTCATTTGAAATATTTGAAATGTACTACTACGCAGTCGATACGAATATATATTTTTCAGGTAAATTAGAGAATTTGTTGGCACAAAGCATTTTTTGATCAACGATATAAAAAGCGTGATGAATATTTCCAGAAATCATTGTTTGAACATAAATTCCAACAAATCATCTAGTATTATATTTGGAAGTTCTGAGGACAGACAGAGGGGAATAGATGGTATCAAAATTAGGATCGACAATTACGAGATTAAATGTAGCGGTAAAATTAATGTTCGGGACTTAATATTGACTTCAAATTACGCTTTTGATGTCAAACGCAACATATCAACAACATGCCAATTGAAGTTTTGGAAGTTCCAGCATTTCTTTTAGTTTGTTGGCTTGACAGGTTTCTTTAGACAAAGAAAGAAAGCCACAAGAAACAAAATGTAGATATTAAAATAACAACATCCAGTCAAGACTGAATAAACGAGTATTCGCCAATGGATAGATACATATCGACTTCTTGATTTTTATCTTAGAGACTTGAGGATACTGCGATCCTCATACTTATAGAGTAATGAACATTTTTAGTTGTAAACTCTATATGGCTCTTACCAAGAAAAAGAATGGGTCCCTTGAAACAGCAATGTTACCTGAAACAAAAAAAATAATACAATATTTTTCAAGTGGGAAATAAATTCAACTTCAGAAGTGACAACTAAAATCATTTTTCTTTATGATCCAATTATGAGGTTGTTTCAAAAGTTTTGTCTGTTTGAATGTCATGTGTTTTTGTATTTCCATATCGCAATAACTATTCTACCTGTAATGCATTGTTTGGAACCTTTGGTGTAGTAACACCAACACCAAACCGTTATTTTAACATCTCGACACGTGTTTCAATCACCAAGTGACCATTTTCAAGGGAAAGTTTGATCTTCCTCTTGGATCACTTGATGATTGGAACCCGTTTCGAGGTGTTGAAATAACGGTTTGGTGTTGGGAAAAAATCCAGTAATATTCATTACCTATTCTACTGTTAATCGAGATGTTTTGTATTCTATACATTGATGCGTTCATTGTTTTTCTAAATTTCTTTTGCTTTTTTAGATCCGATCGTCACGTTTGATGAAGAATGGAGCCACCAATGAGCCACCCAGGCAAAAAGGACCCTAGTTACTGTATGGTGATGAGCGGCTAGTGTGATTCACTTCCTGCTTGGCAATCTCAACGGGTCTGAATCCTTCTGGTAGGTAGCGAAAGCTGTCAATCCTGAAATTAACAAAATCCACAATTCCACCACTAACACAAGCGGCTGGTTCAATTGCAACAACAGCCATAGAAAAAGCAAATCAATTAGCTGAACAATTTGCCACCCGATCCACAGTCGATTTTCTGGGAATGGCACCACCCACTATTCTCACATTACATCCACAATGCCGGAAAGTACTTTCCGCGTTTTTTCAGGTAAATTTTGGAACAGCTCAATATTAAGGTGTCTGACCTTGATAAAGTGCGCGTCATCATCGTATAAAAAGTGTGCAAATAAACTCGCACCAGTGTTTTGCAAACTCTTCAACCTGTTTTACAAGAAAAGGATTATTCCTCCTTGTTGGACGAGTGCTTGTATTCAGTCTGCCAAAAAAGAGAAAACTCTTCCAAATAATTAAAGACCAGTGGCTTTGCTATCAGTGATATCAAAAATTATGGAGGAAGACACTATAACCTCAAATATTTGGAAGGCTCCTACATCTTGAGCGATCATTAATATGGCTTTCGAAAACGATGATCAATAGGCGACCTTCTATCCTATGTCACTCATATTTGGAATAACGCAATCGAGAAACATGGAAAATCAAGAGCTGTTGTGCTTGATACTTCTGAGGCCTTTGACCGGGTGTGGCATGAGGGAATTCTGGCCAAACTTCGATGCTATTAGCTTTTCGGATAACTTTTGAAAATGGCTCCTCAGCTTCCTGAAAGAACGTTCCCTGCAAGTGACCGTCGATGGATATCTCTCGAATACTTTCACGGTCAACGCTGGTGTTCCCCAGGGATCCATATTGTCTCAAACCCTCTTTTCATTATATATCAACGACTTATTGGCAAAAACTAAGAATCCAATATATTGCTTTGCTGACGATAACACATTTGTTTTGTCATTAAATTTGGATTCCAGGACATTGGCTGCGGATTCACATCTTCACCGGCAACAGGAGTTTGAATATCCTAATGAGGATCTAGAAGTAATTTCGAATTGGTGGGAAAATAACCAAGTTCAAATCAATGCTTCAAAAACCCAGGCATCGGATTTCTCAAAAAAAAAAAATGTTGCCGAGCCGGATAGAATAATATCAGGTCAGTCAATTCCGCTTTCTGCTTCGATACGTTTGTTGGGGATTAAAATGGACACCAATATGTCTCGCCACAATCATGTTGCTGGAATTGCAAAGGTTTCTTCTCAAAATCTTGGAATACTGTTCTGAACTAGAAAACTGTACACACCTCAGCAAATTTTGATCCTTTATCAAGCTCATATTAGACCTTCTTTGGAGTTTTGTTCTCATGTATGTAGGTCCACCACCAAACATACCCTGAAACTGCTGGATTCCATCCAGAAAAGAGCCATTTGCCTGATTGGAGACGCAATCTTGATAGTCTAGAACATCGAAGAAAGGTTGGAGATTTGTCTTTCATTTATAGATACTTTCACGGAAAGTGTTAAAGTGACTTGGCACATTTGATTCCACCAAGAGCGGTACATATAAAAAATATGGCTGTGGCTGCTCATCATTTTGAGGTTAAACTCAGTACACCTCGAACTTCACTGTTTATGAACTCTTTCATTTGGAGAACCGCGTTTATGTGGAATAATTTTCCTGAGAACATTTTTTCAAATGGCTTTAATCTCAAGGTATTCAATGTGGATCACTACTTTCCCACAGGCACCGCTCTTAAGGGTTTTCCTGTAGTGCTTGTGTTTTGTCCTTAAAAAAAAGTAAAAAACGGGTCAAATCCTTACAGCAGAGTCCTATTGTGAAAAAATATTGACGAAATGTACCGAAAATTGCATCAGCAGCAGCCGGCACTCGTCAACAAAAGATGTCCCATACTGCTCCACGATAATGTCCGTTTGCACGTTTTACAAATCACCGTTCGATAATTAAACGAGTTGACCGTCGAAGTTATGCCTCATCCACCATACTTCGCAGACCTCTAGCCAATTGACTACCATCTTTTCAAGCACTTTGTCACTGGTAGAAACTTCGTCAATCAGGATCAGGCGAAAATGGCCGAATCCTGAGCAACCAATTTTTATGCTGACGGATTTAATCAACTTGTGTTGTGTTGGCAAACGTGCACTTTTAGCGCTTATTGAGTTAAATACGTATTAGCTGAGATGTTACAGTTTGAAGTAGACTTCTAAAAACGGAAAAAAACTTTTGAAACAACAAAAATAGGTTGATGTATGAAAAAGACAAAGATGAATGGATTTTTTCTCTAGATTCGGTAAATAAAATGTTTGACTATAATTAAATTTCGTCAATTATCAACATGTTCTGCATAAAAGTCGTTTAACGAAACTCGCTGATGAATGATAGGTGGCATCAAAATATATTTACATTGAGGTGTATTTCAATTGCGTTCCTTGAGTATACCAATGTATGATTCAGTTTTCTTTATTAAAAATATACAGTTATTTTTTAGAATTGTTACAAAACTGATTTAAAAATCATACAGACAATTTTGATTATTTTAAAACGTATAATCTATTTAAAGATGACCTTCCTTGTTATCATTATTATCGTGATTATCACGAATATCACTTTTGTTCCTGATAAAATTGTGTAGAAACATGCAAGAGTTAAGTATAAGTATAAATTAAGTATAAATATTCAGTGGTACAAAACCGAAACATAACAATCTAAAACACCTACATACGTGTATAAGAATTGGTAACAATGAGAAAAGTCAAAGAATAAGAGTAGAATTCCAAAATTCTAGAAATTTGAAATTCCTTATACTTCAGAAATTTTAAAAATATTTACGAATTTTCACAAGTGGCAATACATTTTCAAGTATCTTCTTTTCATCTGTTTCATTGTCTCAATTTTATTTACATCACCACTTAGTACTAGTGCATCATCTTTGAAATTCCACTATAACAGTAAATATGTAGTGAAACTGGAAATGTATTTCTTTTTGACCAAAACATCCCGAATAATCACACGTTCTGAATTTGGTGATAGTTTCTTTGGGAATTAAGGCAAACTCGGTAGTAGCAACTCAATGAAATCAGCTCCAGTATAAGCGATATTATTCATACTTATGCAAGTTTGACTTCAAACCACAACCTTCATTCACCTTTTTTCAAAAACTACACCTCACGATTTGATCTCCACAAACTTTATTTGTGATTTATCGCTTGAAGAAGCTACTGTGCTAGCGAAACATGTGATACATTCATTTGTGGATATCAAATCGTGAAGTGTAGTTTGTGAAATTGCTATGGGTATTCATCAAGTAACGGCCGAATCAATCAAAAAATTCATTTACCTTGTTCGCTGATTGGAAAAATGAGCATTAAAATAATTCTAATCCTACAATTATATTTCAGAGGCACTTTCATACAATGCTTCTACTCAAGGCACGAAACTCTTAGATCTCATGATCGCTTACCAACTTGACCTCAAAAAAATATAATGGCGTTAAATCGGGCAACCTTGCAGGTCATTGAAAGTAGTCTATCCTGCCAACATAATGCGGAAGCATTACTAAAGGTTCGGTTGCATATTCAAGAGTACATGGATTGAATTTCAACTTGGTCAGGTTTCTGAAATGTCTTCATATGGATGAACGACAGATATCTGAGATTTGTTGAGCTAGTATGATCCAGTGTAAAAAGTCCGCAAACATTAACTTTCACATTCTTATTAATGATGACTGTCGATTCATTTGGCAACAAACGAATGATTCTCCGGAAGATCAAACATCCTTTTGAAGATAATCACTTGGTGATCGAAACACGTATCGAAGTATGAAAATAACGGTTTGGTCTTGGGAACCTAATATGTGAAAAATTTACAACAATTTTTCTTTGCCAAAATACGAAAAATTCTTCTCAATCATTACGGATTCCTTTCTGTCTCCTTCGTGCAATTTGCACGCCCCTTCTGCTAAGACTTAGAACAACTAACGGAAGACGATCCTCGCTTGCGAGAAGACGTGCCCAGCATTCGAAGAGCCGGCCAGCAGCTTCTTTCGGTCCATCAAGATTATCGGGACGAGAAATTTTTATATCTATGCAGCTTTTACCGTTATCGTTTCATGAATTTCCAATGATTTTCGTATTGCATAGAATGGAAATTTAACCGGCTGAAATGGAAGTCGAACTGAACTGGTCATGCAAGAAGATGGTTTCTTGTCTGTATAAATTCGACTTTGATAATATCCAAAATCCTCATAGATTTCGTAAGGAGTATTATATGCTCGAGAGGTTCATCTACACATCAAAAGTATACTTGCAAAAATGCACACAAAAATACATCTAAAATGCACATGCTCTCAATCAAACACGAGAACACTAGACTACTTCCTAACACTAAATCTGACCTATTAATATCTGACAGAGTACACTCATAGTATAGACTCGCCTGAAGAAGCTATTTATTGTATAGCGTTTTTGTAAAACTGTTTAGTGGATTTCAATTTGATGTATTCATTTTTTCAGTAGGTATATTATCTCTCTTAGACTCAAATCATCAGAGTGGTTTGCTTCCATTAAAATTAACTTGATAATTTAGCTTTATTACTGTCGCTTAGAGTGATCAATATCGAGATTTTGTATTCCAGACAGTAATGACACTTCCAAAAATATTTGTTGTGTTGGTTTGGGTTGGTTGGGTTGACACTTTTAGCAAAAATCCAAAAAACGCGACCAAGTTGTTGGTAAGAATGCCAAGTTTTGTGTCAGAAAATATTGCAAAACTCTTTTGGCTGATTGAAAAAATAATGTTACGTTTTTTCCCGTGGGTTTACCAATAATTGAGTACACCTAATAATCAAACTTAACTTTATTTCACTATAAATACAACAAACAATTCAACTAAGACTTGAACTTATTTGAATGTCTATCGCCTTACTAGATCGTTTCGCGTACCGCACTGTAACTTCCACTTGACTGTCTCGATCGGCAAGTGAATGGCGCTTATATTTGGCAATCGAAGGCGCTGGAATATTCCTCCGGATTCCATCGAAGCCGGTAGCAACATTCTCGCTACATCTATAACGGTAACGAACATCGAACATTCGCGCGCTCTTAGCTACGTCACAATTGGTTTATGATTGTCAGTGGCGGCCAGCGTTAGTTTCTTTAAGGCATGATTCACAAAAATAATGAATTTTATTTGAAGTTTACCCGAACACATGTTTTGTCGTGAGCATTCTTACCTATGTTTTGTCCAGACACCACTATTTGATTGCAATTCCATGGATATCTAATGAAATCTATATTATGTAATGAGGACTTTAATGGTGATATTATGAATGCTGAAACTTATGATTTCTATCAAACTTTGAGAGAGGTTTTGATAACTCATAACAATTAGATGGGTACTGTCAAATGTCTCACATATGAGAATAATAAGTGGACTGTTCAAAAAATAAGGTGAACGATCAAATTTTGCAGGCAATGTACATTCGATTAGCCAATTTCAATTTTTTTATGTTTGTACAGTCTCAGGTGTTTAGCATAGTTAGCTTGTTGGTTAGAGACATAAAAGTTCGGCGATTTTCTGCTATCTATAAAAACGAATATCAAAATTTGCATCAAATTTCGTGAAAACAAAATTATATTAACTGCTAAAAAACACTCGAAATGTTGACAGTGCCATACGGCGACTGTACTCTGAGTCAGAAAAATGTTTAAAATTGGTACGAGAATGTGAATTATGACGATCGCTCTAGTCACCCCAGCACATCAACAACCGATGAAAATGTTGAAAAAGTGAAGAAAATTGTTATGAACAATCATCGAATTTTGGGAATGAAGTGTATTGCAGCGAAGTTCGTTCCAAAATTACTGAATTTTGACCATTGAGCATTGCCCAGGAGTTGTTGAATAACTTCAACGGCGATCCAAATTTACCTAACTGGTTACGAATTATGAGTATATGGTCACGACATCGAAACCAAAGTCCAATCGTCCCAATGGAAAAGCCAAGTTCCATCAAATGTCAAAGTTTTGCTCACTGTTTTCTTCGATTATGAGGCTTAGTGCATCAGGAGTTTTCTCACATGGTCGTACGGTCAATAAGGAGTATCATCTAGAAATTATGCGCCTCTTGCGAGAAGCAATACGAAGAAAACATCTGATATGGTGGGAAAACAATGCATCACGATAATGCACCTGTTCACTCGTCAATTATTTTTCGTGATTTTTTGGTAAAAAAACAACATCGTTATCATGCCCTAGCCACCATATTCACCAAATTTGCCCACCTGTGACTTTTTCCTATTCCCAAGATTGAAGGGAGCCATGAAAGGACGGCGTTTTGCGACGATTTGGGAAATAATAATGATAATCCCGGACATACGAAAAGTGCATATCAGAACTTTTTCGAGGAGTGTTGAAACGCTGGCATACAGGGAATACTTTGAATGGGACAAAATAGAATCCCAGATCTGTGAAAATATAAAATAGGAATTTAAATAATTGGTATGTTACAATAAAAAAAAAGGTTCCTTTGTGTTCAGATTGTGTCGCTTATAATATTATTTGATAAATGGAAAACGGAATGTTACATTGCTAACACCGTAACTTTCCATTATCTTGGAAAGAGTTAGCTAAGTTGAGGGTTTCGTGAATAAAATTTTGACTAATCTCCATAAGAAGAGTCTGATGTGTTCAGATCAGAGAACAATGCTGGTCATTTCTTTAATTTTCATCTCTATATACACCAATTTGTTGATTAGTTGAGGTACTGCCTGACATTGATTCAGTAAGAGGATAGTGGTACATCTTGATGAAACCATATCATATTTGCTGAAACTTTTGGTTTTGCTACATCAGGCCGATTGTTAAAATCGGCAGATTATTTTGAAGCGGTGCTAAATAATTATCACCAACAAATACTGCCCAAAAATTTGCCTTCTCAGGGTATGACATATTATGTTTCATTCATTCATTTCATACATTAACATCGTGTAAAGGTGCACTCATTAGAAAACAAATCATTGTTTAATTGGATCACATTGCTGTCATTTTTCACAAAAATACTTTCTCCCCTCAAAATCATATTCCATGAACACCTGATTTCGGAGGTATCAATTTTCTTAAAATGTTGACGACATAGTTGAAAGATAGATGAAAAATTTGGAAATTTTCTTGAATCAAGCAAGCAACTTTCATTTTTGTATATGTGTTTGAGATCTCTATAAACAACTATTGGGAGTTTCATTATTAATCTTTCTTCATTATTTGTCTATATTAAATTAAACATATTAAATGGAAAACTCATCTGCATAATTGTTATTTTGAGTGTTTCGCTTAAATCATTTTTCTGATATACAAATAACGAAACTCATATGACTAGAATAACCCTACTGTCATGCAAATTGTCGAATCAGAATTTCAAAAAGTGATTTATGTATAGGATGATGTATTCAAAATAGGAAAGTTGGTAGTGTCTACCAGAAACTGCACAGCTTTTTCAAATACGCTCCCTTTCATTTATCATCGAATTTACTCCATTTGGTTGATACACACCGTATAAAAAATGAGTCGTCAAATCGGGAGTTGAGAACCTTAATTTACCTCTAGTGCAATTGATCCGCACCCTCCCAACCCGCAGCCCCGCTAGGGGTCAACGTCAACGAAGACCTATGGCCTTGAAAAATCTCGCGATTCTCGCCATCATCATCGCGGCTGCACAGAATCGTTATAGCGGAAACACGCCGCACCGATAGGCATTTTTTATTCGACTCCCGCTCGTCCTCCCCGCAGCCGGAATCGTTTGTCCTTGTACGAAAAATCCTGTTTTCTTGCAAAACGCAGCCGGCAATCGCTGCTGCAGGAAGATGAAAAAACGCTTCTCGTTATTACGAGGAGAAAGAGAGAGAAGAACGGGTTGGAATCTATTTATTCATTTATTCATGTTGCTCGTGAGTTTGATGCAAGTGTGCTTTGGAAACGATTACGTCGCCGGAATTGGCAGGACTAATTAATGCAGGAGTAACCTTTGGGGTATTCAAGAAGAGACCAGTCGAAATAGCTGATTAGCTGTAAACCCAACTACCATTTCTATGAATGTTCTAGTATAGTTTCTGAACAAATTCAAAGAAAAGTCAAAGAATTTGGGAGTGAAATAGCGAGAATTATTTCCGATTATCAATCCATAGAGAATTAGAAATGTCATCAAATGAACTAAACTGTAAAACAGCTAAACAAAGCTTCTGATTCTGACAAACTACCAATAGTTTCGTAGCCCCTGCAACTTGTTGGTGAAAGAAGTTTCCTTTCCTCTTGAAATAAATTTTCTTCTTCTCTACATCGACCCTCAGTGAAAATTCAAAGAATCTATCAAATGACTACAGATCAGCACCACCTTGACGCATCTTAGTTCTAGTTATTCCGTTTCATCTTGTACGAAGAGTCTTCTGAACCATATTCTTGCAACTGTCATATGAAGCTCTATGAGTCCGAGGATTGATACAAGAAGAGTGATACATATAATCACGAAATATCACTCAATTAAAAAGTATGGAAAACTTTTGACACGTGCTTCTAACGAGAGAATTTGCCAGAATTACGTTTCTGCAATTTGCAGGTTGTGTTTCATTCAAGTGAAGTTAGTAAAGTTGAAGCAAACACCTTTATATTTCGACCTAAAAATATACTTTAGTTCGAGATGAAATTCGATATTGATGTTGAAAAAATTTAGTATCAGTGTTCTCATACACCAGAACTGGAAAATTTCTTTTGACACTCCATGAATTTGTGGAAAGTCATCTTCAGTTCAGACAGGTTGGAGCCTAGCTCCCTTACCGTTGTAGCTAATTTTTGTCAGAAGTACAAATGGATTCGTGACTGAGAGGTTGTGTCGGTATAAAAGTCCTCTGACATTAGTACCGCCCTTCTGGTGAAACCCTACCGGGCTAGGGTGGGTTGGATGAAGAAATTGTTCGCCCATTCACGGAGGACATGAGGGCTTCATTCAACAGACTTTCAGGGCCTTCTTTATCGAAAGGGGTCGTCTACAGCATAATCAATTGCTTCCCTAACTAACGGGTTTTCGTGAGTTTCTGCGCAATCAAAAACTCGCCGATTTCTCGACTGGATGGACTGCTTGATGGAAGGCAGCTGCAAATCTCTGCGGCTTCATTCCGTACGAACCACGGATCATTCAAAATCATTCGTATTAGCCTATTTTGTAATCTCTCCAGGATGGAGATATTAGACGGAGCCGCTTGTCCCCAGATGCCTGAAGCATACATGATGACAGGCTTGAATATCGTGTTGTAGATGATAATTTTGTTTTTAAGGCTCATATTTGATCTTCTGTTAATTAATAATAGTACAGACTAGGTATACGGCCTCGATCCTTGATTTAACTTACATAATGTGCGGGTTCCAGGGGAGACTACGGTCTATTAGAAGACCGAGGTACTTTACCAGCGCTTGCCAGACGATCTCCCTTCGAGAGATCCCCACTTTTCTGTCCGGAGAAGATATCGTTCTTCCCAAGGTTATCGCCCGAGTCTTTTCCGGGTTCACTTGGATCTTTTATTCAAGATACCAGAGCTCGACGCCGTTCAATGCACCTTGCATGTAGACGATCCCGAGCTGCCGACCCATGGAAGATGAGAGGAGAGCCGTGTCATCGGCGTAGAGAGATATCTTCACCAGATCGGACCTCGGGAGGTCACTGGTGTAAAGATAGTACTCCAGCGAGGATCTCTCTGTTGTCAGACCTGAAATGCCTCAATCCACCGGATCAGGCCTCGAGGCAGGTCGAACGCGACTAGCTCATGTAGAAGGTCTTCGTGCCATACACGGTCGAAGGCCTTCGAGATGTCTAAAAGAACAACATGAACTTTTCGATTATGATTTAGCTCTGCGATGGTGTTTTCGACCAGTTTCAGTGCCTGTGGCTCAGTGGAGTGTTCTCTCCTGATGCCGAATTATTCGTCAAGCAGAACATTTCGGTTCTCAACTTCTTCGTTGAGTCTTTACAAAACGACTCTTTTAGTCAGTTTAGTCCCACGATAGCAGACTGATTGGGCGATAGTTCTGTGGAAACAGCAGGTTCTGATCCTGTTTTGGGATCATGACAACGATCGCATGCTTCCACCTTCTGGGGAAGTATCTGAGGGCCAACGAACTGTTTATGATCTGAAATAGACTTTCGATGCAGTTTTCTGGGAACCTCTTCAACAACTTATTGGTTATTGAATCGACCCCCGGAGATTTCTTGACCTTTGTAGCCTTGATATAACCCTTCAGCTCTTCCACAGAAGCTGGGCGGATGTTATCGTCGTCATCTTCTCTGAGAATACGGTGAACCCGATCTTCCAGCAGAATATCACGGTCGATTTTGTCGACGTTAAGTTGAAACTGACGTTCCATCGTGTCGGCAAAGGCCAACGTTTCGTCGGCGCGGATCTATGAGTTTGTGTTACTGGAAGATGATTTAATCTGGTTAAATCATCTTATGACGGCATTGATGAATGTGGAAGAAATTTTTTATTATGTTCAATCGATTCTTGAAAGGTTGCTGACATAGTTTTCAAAACAGTTAATACCTCCATTATTTCAGAATTTACAAACATGGGTCTTGAGAAGTTATATCTTTCATAATGTACAAAAATGTTAGGGGTCTGTTTAGATTAAAAATAAAACTTCGACGAGCATATTGGGCACTCTGCAAACAAACTTTCTAGCGAATATTATATAATTATAGTTTTTAAAAATCACTTGAATACACCTGCACTATTAACAACATATTATGGAATTATCTATCCATTCCTCAAATACGGAGTTCTGAGGTGAAAGTAATCACTTGGATCGCATTTTCATTATGCGAAAACGTATAAAAAAGACTGTGCTGAACATGAACTTCACAGATTTTTGTAATAATTTTAAGAGTGATAAACCACTCAATATATATGGGATTTATTTTCATATCATCATTCATAAAAACATTCATGAGTACTTTACCAGGCATAACTCAAACCTCATTGTGTCTAAACATAGACTTAGAAATACAGAGAGAGGTCCACGCTATATGACCATCGAATTATACAATCATTTACTACTGACAATCAGAGAAGAAGGCAGGAGACATACTTTTACGAATTTAATTTTTAATTTGTTGTGTAACATAGAACTATATTAGATGCAAGACTTTTTTATGACAATTTCATGACGAGTTTAAAATCAGTAGAATGATATATACTAGTATTAGTTATAATACTAATAATAATAATTTTTTAATAACAGATCAACTTTTCTAAGGTATTTTATACCAATTACAGAAACTGAAGACAACTTGTTGACCGCTTCTCAATCCAAACCACTCATTTGATAAACCAGTTTCATTTTTGACGTTTATCAAACTATGCGATGATTCTGAGTTTATTAGCCGTGGTCTGCAGGATTTTATACTTGACGTTTCATCTGAGCTTTTGATATTATACTCAAATGCTATTATAAGTGGCATTTGAGTTTGCTATGGTAGTTTCCGCCAAATAAGGAACTTGATGATTATTTGTTGAACCTATTCACTGGTTAGAACATTACCACGTTTCACTTTTTTGTTGAATCTTTGAAGAATTCTCTGAAGAGTAAAAGGATGATGAAAAAAAAAGTGACTTCATTTTTGAGGAAACTAAATATTAAAATTGCATATAGAAATGAGAAAATATTGCTGTTTATTTATATAACTCTTACATATTCATATTACTTCATGTTTTTATTCCCATATTGACACAACTGTATCTTATATCATTTATAGTTATACTATTCCATATACATTCTATACTGCACCGTCATACACACTTTTATTGTTAATGGGTATACCCATACTCATATTTGTATTGTAATTAGTACTGCTGTTAGTACTGTACTGTACTGTACTGTTATTTGTATTTGTATTTTAGAATAATTTCACATACCCACAAACAAGTGGAATTCTCCACTTCGTGGGTCTAACCTGATTTATTCGCTATATATACTTTATCCATTGTATTACTCCTGTATTATTTAAAAAGGTTATTGAATATTATATTATATTATTATATAATTTAAAAGGTGCACTGACTATCAACGGTATCGACTACTTCGGTCATTAGTCTCGTGTTCTGGGTAGGTATCTGTATCGGTATTTGTATCTGTAGAGTATCTTCCTTTCCAGGAAGGAAGGTGGACAAGTCACTAGGATACATCTCGTTCATATTGGCACGTTTAGGCCAAGACTCGCCGAAAACATGCTCTCTTTGGCAAACTTGACGTGTCTCACGGTGGCCTCCGCGAAGAATTTGGAAGTTTCTGGTTTTGTTGTTTCTATTTTTGTGTTTTTTCATTCAGTGTATTCCCACGAGTAGCAAGGGAAGAGTTAGTCACCTCTGGCAGAGATCAAGTAAAATAATAAATTGAGGTTAGATATTAATGATTCGCAATGTGTTTTGAACTCAAGATTTTTGTCTTGTTCAATACCTAGGAGATTCATAGTACCACTGGTTACAATTTCTTGACTAGATTGTTCAATTTTGAAGTCCTCACTGTGTTGTTGGGTTGTCTCAAATTGTACGATAGTTGTTTTGTCTGGTTTGAATGATAATTTATTGGAACAAAACCACTTCATCAAATACTCTACGAAACTGCAGTAACATTAGTTACAATTAAAAGTGGTAAAAAAACATAGAAATTTTCATTTCTCTTTTCATTACGATCTCCTACCACATAGTAACGGCTAAATCCATCAATTTATTAATTTTATAGATCAATTTCAGAGGTGCCGAAGTGAAAAAGACGTTGAAAATATCCGCGATTTGTTGGGGGTCTATATGTATGTGTTAGGACCGAGATTTTTTAGCCCAGGTGGATATGAAATATTAGCTTTGATCTTTCTTTCCATTGTTATCGGCTTGAGGGTCTTCTTGGGCAACGGTCTTGAAACATACTCTAACTCTTGGTGAAATTCCATGTCCTCCTTGGTGGTTTCTGTGGGGTCCTTTTCTCGAAATGTCGAAACAATTGGATGACGTACCGGTGTCAATAACCAGTAACCACTCCTCACCACCTCGAAGCTATCTTTGCTCATTCGCTTTCTCAAGTGTCCCTTCAAGAGTTCCGCCTTACTGCGGCAAATGACAATTATCATTATTCTAATCGGAATATTTTCACTATTATCATTACTCCATACATAGAAAATAAATATACAGTTAGAATTGATTTTCATGCAGCACAAAGTTTCCACGTTCCATTTGTTTGTATTGAAGTACCCGAAAATAGCTATTTATTCCATAACTACCCTCTGGCTTCCCACTCCTCGTCCATCACTGAATATAGATTGGAAACCGATCGAATGTCCACAGCCTTGAATTACTTTATATCAGTAAACATTTGAAGGGTGTGTGTGTTGGTGTTTAGTATTAGTTACCAATGTCAATGTTTGTGGGTTTAGTGTGTACATCAACGTAGTTTATTTTAAATGAAATCAATAGCACACTGATGAAAGATTCACTTGAAAAATTTCACAAACCAACCAAATTGTTTGGCTGTATTCTCAGGAGAGATCTTATTTTATTAGATGAAGTGAAAAACGTACATTCCGAAGTAATCTCCGTGTTTTCTACGTAAAAATCAATTTTTAAATTACCTTTATTCATGGATTGTTCAAAAAATAAGGTGATTGTTCAAATTTCTCGAGCTACATACATTCGAATAGCGGCTTTAATTTTTTTATTTTTTCACAGTTTCCACAGTAATAATAATAATATTTATTTTCCGTCAGACACAGATAACATGTATTGGAATAGTTCGTTTGAAGGTGATTGACAATATTTCATGATGAATTTCACTAGTTCGGACTTCCATTGTCTAATATATAAAATGATTTGAAAT
>WOGP01002035.1:0-17568 GCA_015342065.1 Leptinotarsa undecemlineata
AACTGAAAAACTACCACTGAAAAATAATATGCCGACGCCTATGTCGAGGCGGGAATTCCTTCTCTGTGCTGTTCCAATGGGTATTGGAAATACTATACATTACATGATTTGTAACTTTTTGTGTTATATACTCAATTTTTCATTCCTTATATTTCATATATACTTTGTTTTAGAATTTACTTTTATACATTTCTATATTCCATTATTTTCAATATTTATTCCATAAATACCTACTTTGTAATAACATTTCCTGTACTCTGGGTACTTCTGTTGGAAATAAATAGCTTTTTTTTACAAGACATGACCTCTAAGTGACCTATACGACATCCTGATCCAGCTTCGGATTGCACTGCGGCTTGCATATGTCAACATGATATAAAACCACGTTAGTTTAACTACTACCCTCCATTGCAACCCGCAAGGGTCTATTATGGCTCACACTCATTCAAACTCGACCGAATTAATCCTTCTGGCGTCGCAATACAGTATTGTGACGCCTGAAGATGTTATCGTATAGCGAAACACGCGTCAAGATTGTGTAAAATTCCAAATGGAAAGCTCACATCAACTTATGTTTTTTGAATACAATGATATCAGTCTAACTGATATCAATGTATTCAATTATTACGGATAACGTTGATATCCGCTGAAATTCTTGAACCTCAAGGTTTCAACAGGGTTGATGGGTGAGCTTTCTATTTTTGGATTTTCTATTTAATAACATTTAGATAAACGCTTACAAGTGCCAATTGATTATTTTTCAGTCTGACATTTGGGATATTTTTATATTCTGGCACCAGTACGATGCAATACAAATAAATATGTCTGAAAAACAATTATTGCAACGTTATGAGACAATATAAATACGACGTCACAAAAAATACAAAGGCTCGTTTATAATCGTCATTTTCATTGATTGCGCCCCTTCGCAACGTTTCGAACGATCATACTTCAAAAACCCATACCCAAGAAAGCCATTACATTAATAACAATTCATTAAAAATAACAGAGAAGCAGCGAAAGAGAGGCCGACACACAGAGGGGCTATTATTAAACACGGTACAGCTTTCATCTTTCTGTGTATAAAAGTAACTTTGGGATTACGTGCGTGCGCTGCCCTAAAACAGGCCAGATCTCGAGGGACCACTCAAAAACCGACCAGAATACGATAGCGCAGTTTCCCTTTGACCATCGTTTTCGCAGAAGAGTATTTAATAAGTGACATTTCAGATTTTTTTATTGGCAACTGGTTTATCTTATCCATCCATCAACCGAAATCCCCTGCTAGGGATCGCATGGTAAAAGACCTCGTTAATCTTCAGCTCGCACAAGTTTCCACTTCTGAGGGTTGTCATTCTTAGTAGAGCGACAGCTGGTTGACAGAAAAATAAATTTTAACTGAACAGGCAGAAATATTCATCACTAACACTCTGCAATAATAATATTCACTCACCACATCAGATAAAATATAAAATTTCATGCCTAAATCAATAAAGTTGTCAATCTCCTAATTGATATAGATACACACACACACAAAAAATACAAAGTCAACTGCCAAAATTCAATTGATGTGTGATATTTTGAATAATTATTGGTTCAGTAACAGGACAAGGCTATATTGGTCAAGTAAGAGGGCAGCTTGAAACAAGATTTCAACAGAACCTTTCGCTTTACGAAGCAAATTAGAAAATGTGTGTAATGTATATCATTTCGCTTACGAAACTATATCTAGTTGCCTTGACTGTCGAAGTTCAAATATATGGAAAGTGTCATTGAAACAAGAATAACCGTAACCCACACTGCAATGGAAATAACCCACATTTCGGCCAAAAACAAAAAATTATCCTCACGAACAAGCGACCAATAAAATGTTATTTATGAATTCATGTCTGTACTAATAACTATAATTAATCATTCTAACATATCTGGCTGGACAGCTGTGTGCGCACGAGGCTCATAACAATTCAATGTTTTGATTATTGAACGTTACATGCTGTTGATCATTGTGTTACGTCGTCCAACTGTCTAGTTTTTTTTTCAACCAGCTATTAGGTCTGTTGATATTCGCTATGAATCGATGAACATTAGAATTAAGATACATAACGATGTGTTCCTATGCCTCTTAGGTGGGTACTGAGTAATGTCATACCATTTAATAAAATGCTAGCTGAACAGATCAAAAAAACATCACTGATGTATCCGATTGAATATTTCAGGCGTTTTTTACGTGAATTTTCCAGTGGCGAAGACTTTTCTTCAGGTCTATCGCCTTATTAAACCACTGCTTATCGCACTTTCAACTAAACATCCTTGTTGATAGTGTTTATATATGGTAATGGAAGTCTCTCTAAGCCGATAGGGAAGTCGTCAGAAGTCTGTCGAAGCTACACAAGAACTAGAACAAGTCGAATTAAGCACGACCTTGGCTCAATTCGATTCACGAAGACCAGCGGCGGCCAGCCTCATTTTTTTCAGGGGTTGATTAACAAAAATATACTAGGTTGAATCCAACAGTCACCTCCTGCAACTAATTCATAGAGTTATCCCAAGACGATTCCTTGAATGACCTTTTTAAGGGTAAATATTGGTTAATAAGAAAAAATCGTGGTGCTTACTTTAAGTGGAAAGTGAAAGCAGTGAAACCTGTGTTTCAAGTGTGTAGTATGTAGAAAAGGTAAGAGGAAGGTCCAACACTAACAGCGATAAACGAGTATTTTTTCGGAAATTGCGTAGCAAGGTTTTTGCTAAGGTTCTTTTCCTTCAGTATGGATTGTAGTGTGGTTGAATCGTTCAGTAAATCATCTGCCTTGTTATGGTCATTGAACACCCTCTCATTTACTGGCTATTTATTTATTAGTAATCGTCAATCTTGGGACAAGGTTCTTTCGACAAAAGTCTACGAAGATGTATGGCCGGCTAGACTTTTATTTTTTTTGTGCGTAGAAATAATTTTCTGAATATCATCAATGAAATTTCCTCTTTATTGGAAATTACTTTATTGGCACCCAATCTAAGACCTGATCTATATTATCCTTGACCCTCTCAAATGAATCATACATTTTTCTAGTTTCAATGGAAATAGTTCTATAAACGACAAAAAAATGCGTTGAATCGTACTGACGATGGTAAATCGTTAATACTCATTGGCCCTGTAACTACTAAACAGGGCTAAGTATATTACCTTGGGGTGCACCTATATTAACTTCGAAGTTGGAGTGTTTATATAATCTTTTATTATTTTTCCTGGGATTATTGAAATCTTACGCTTTTCTAGTATGTCCCTGTTTTGTGTCTGGCTGTTTTATTATTCATATAAAGAGACTGTATCAGGTTTATTTGAAGTTGAAAGCTAATATTTGCGAATGGTCTGAAATTAGGAATGAAACTATTTTCATAAATCTACTCTGAGACATATTTCAATGAAAAGCTTTGTCAAGTGGCATTATTTATGCCTTCCGGTAATTGTGTTGACGTCACTTCAGTTAATAAAGAGAAGGTAGGCTGTTTCATTTGATAACATAAATTCAGTCATTGGAACTTATTTAATTAAATAACACTGCGATAGGGATATATAATAAAAGGACTATTACTTCCCAAGTTTTATGTTTCATTGGTCGAACTCCTCCATGGGGTTCAACTAAAGCTGGTCTCAAAATACAGCAATATATTTTAATGGCCATCGCAGGTTGGAATGACAGTTTTTCCAATACCCTAAAAACGCGGTACAGAAGCGATGGTTTAATAGAAGATCGTGATGTTCAAAGTTTCATCTGCAACTATTTTCAGAGTAGAAACAGAAATTATTTAGGAGGAGGAGGAGAAACGGAATATATTGGGAAGTATTCCATTTCGACTAGAAGTTAACCCACAATTAATCACTATTATGGACCGTGGAATCAGCAGTCTAGATATAGACAAAAAGTTCCAAATGGGGAAATACTATAAAACCAGGAAAAGCAAGAGTATCATCATTCAACAAAAAGTGTTTCAACTTTGAAACACAGCTTATGTTTGATCTTGGAATATTGTAACAATTTGAAGAGAAATAAAAATATTGTTTGAAAAACTATATTTGGAGAACTAAAATATTGGCGTAGTCGGTAGGATATTCAAAACTTTACAAAGTGATGCTAATATAACAGTTGTAACACTGATTTGATGGAATATGCTACGAACTAGCAACATTCATCAGAAACTTTCAATTACTGTTTTGTATCCATTATGATTCACAAAGGTTTTACTTTGTTCAGTTTCTATACTGTATGTTCTTTCAGTCAGTAAATTATATACCATTCACCATGAAATATGTGTTTCCTCTAGTATCTAATGTTCTCTTGCTTGTCTTTCTCGTCAATGGCTGGAATAATTGACTACCAAAGACAGCAAAATGTTCTTCGGTTTTTATCACTTCATCCAATCTGCTCCATCATTACTTCCAGTAGATTCTCACGTCTGTGACCCTTTCACAGATGAAAAGGGCCACAATTTTGAATTGCCGTTCCCTTACACCGGCAACTCCGCTTGCGAAACCCTAATTTAAGGGTTTTCTTGTGAATGTTTTGTTAAAATCAATTGATAAATGACCGATATATTTAAAAAAGTATCTAATTGAAAGAAAAAAAACAAAACTTGAAAAAATAATCTTTATTTTTAAATAGTTGAATAAAGTAGATGTAAGGGATGAAGATCTATCGATAAAAAGGAAAAGAGAATGGAATGTAATCTGTGGCCATTCTTTGAAGTTCACATACAATTTTCTCTCACGTACTTGGTCAGAAAAAAAACTGCCACGTCTATTAACATCTGGAATATAAAAGCATAAGAGTTTGTAATGCATTCAAATCGAACTATTTTATTCATTGGTTATTTTTCCTGTACACCCGTAGGATTCGTTTCAACATGTACTCATTTCGAATTAGACATTCTAAAATATTCAGTTTCTAAAATGAGACTACACGCGGCATGCATAAACAATGAGAGAATAAGGCAGACTACAACAATTATACGACTGCAACTTTCACCGTCAGAATTCGTACTGTTAGATACAAACTGAATATGCTTGTTATACATGATGGTGTGACAGTGGAAAATAGTTACATCTTATAGGAAATGTTTAGTTTAGCATTACTTGTTCAACCTCCTTTCCAGGTTTAGTTTAGAAAGCAACATTCGAAATTGTAAGCAGCTTCGTCGGACTAGAACCTGTCATCGACATCCCTTTAGGCTTTGCCAAACAAAGATTGAACACCTGGATGGCAAGAAAATTCATGGACTTTTGGCAGAATCTTCCAGGATTGGCTCACTCCAAGACCAAACAGTTGTTTGACTACAGTAGGTATGAACTACGATATCTAACAGTCCTTCTTATAGGTCACTGTAATTTGAATCATCACATGCAAAGACTTGGACTATCGGAAGACAGTGTGTGTGGCCTCTGTTCAGAAAATGATGAAACAGCAGAGCATATACATTGTTCCTGCCTCGCTGGGGACCGAACCAGGTTTCTAGAGTTCGGCGGAGCCGTACTCTTGCAATCCCTGTAAAGTCCCAAAGCGGCATTCAACGTAACAAAAATTTTCCATAGCTTCTTCTTCACCCCGTTTTATCCTGAAAAGACATTTCTAGCTGCTGAATTGATTAGAGAGAACGGGGAGGTTTATAAAACACTCTGGAAAACGTCCAAGACCTGTCAAAGTCATAGTTGATCCATTCTTTCCCCTTGAAGATGATCACTTGGTGATAGAAACACGTGTTGACGTATTAAAAATATCGGTTTGGTGAATTTCATAAGTTTAGACTTTCACTGTGTAATAATGAACAATTGGTAAAAAAAATTCTGGACTTCTACTTCTTTAGAAAAGTTTCCAGGATACGTTTTAAATATTCTTGTTGACGACATTAATAAATCATTTCATTCTGGCATATTTCCTACATGTCTGAAACTAGCGATAGTCATTACGCTTTATAAAAGTGGTGAAATGATCCATCAAACTTCCGGTCTTCATTGCTTCCGACAATCTCAAAAATAATTGAAAAACTGGTTAAAAAGAGAATGCTTAACTTCTTTGGTAATCGACAACATACTATGCGAATCTCAATATGGATTCCAAAGCCATAAAAACACAGGCGATGTAATCTTCTCTTTTCTGGAAGATGTATATATTGCTTTAAATAATAAAGAATCTATTGGAATAGTATTCTGTGATTTCTCAAAAGCGTTCGACTACGTGAACCATGAAACACTATTATTCAAACGTCAGTGCTATGGCTTTAGAGGTTTGTCATATAACTGGCTTTACAGATATCTAACAGACAGGAAGCAGTTAGTTAATCTCCAAGGAAATACGTCGCATATTGAGAATAATTCATCAGGTGTACCACAAGGTTTGGTTCTGGGTCTTATCCTTTTTTCTGCTTTATCTGAATGATCTGGTGACCATTGACATTAAAGGAAAGTTCTCACATTTTGCGAATGACACCACGATCCTTAGGCATGGAACAAATGAAGATAATCTCAGAGACATCATAACCCTGGATCTCTATAGGGATTGAACAGTGGTGCGATTCAAACTCCTTATATTTCAACACAAATAAAACAAGCATAGTCTGCTTCAAACTCAATTTTGACGACATACTTATAGACTTATAGCATATAACAAATTTATGCATAAAAATAGCATCTGGCTGTTATGTTTGAGTTCGAGTTGTTTCTAACGAGCTCAATCAATACACAGCGAGAACTTGAGCCAGAAATTGAGAGAATATATTAATCAGTTTATAAAAATATCTCTTTTTGAATATAGAAGAGCTAGATTTCTTTAAATGGAGATAATGTTCTTCGCTTCGAAATTTTTTTTATTGTGTACCATCTGACCTGAAAGACCACTCACACTGAAAAAATGTCTTTAGTGTTAAGAACTACCAACTTGTAGTCGGAAGAAAAGTGCATTAAATTCATTTAAAGGAAAAAATATCAACCCACGACAAAATAATAATAATACGACAAAATATCAGTTTATTTCAATCAATAAGGTTGTGCAAAATGATACCAATGGGTTAAATGTACACTATGACAAAATTATTATGAAAGACGTCAATGGGCGCATTACATAATATATAATATCGTCTTTATTATTTCATAACAAAAAATAAGAAACATAAATTAACATAATTATATCCTTAACCTACGAAATGAAATAAAGGGTTAAGTTCATCGTCTGTAATGCAATGCATCACAGAAAATGTTCTTCCACTTAACCCTAAACCGACACTCTATCTCTTATGGTTAACGAGATCCCCATGTACAGAAACGACTTTGAATAGCCCTGTATATAGCTGTATATATAAGTAATAAATGAATGATTTCTAAACAGTCACACAGATTAAAAAAAGAAAAATACTTCAAGTTTTAGTTGAGGAATTCTTCAAAAATGTACCAATTTTTTTGTAATATGAATTTTTTTGTCATTTTTTTGTTATTTTTTTACAGTTTTTCATAGTCTCGAATAGAATATTAAAAAGTTGGCATCCATCCAGTTCATAACTTTTGTGAAAGAGGGCAGTATGATGGCGTACTGGTAGAAGCAACTGTTTTCCTCTAGTGTTATAGTTATGTAAATGTTTAGCCAGACTGCTAGATCTTTGTTTGAAAACGTGGACACAGGCTTCTACGATATAGGTCCCTATCACTGTTGAAATGTTTAATTTTTCAAAAAAATGTCTGCACGAATTTCTATAGCCTAGTTTTGCCAGTATTCGTATGGAATTTTTCTGTAGAGTAAACACTCTATTCACATAGGAGCAATTTCCCCAGTTTAAAATGCCATATTTCAGGTGTGAGTCAAAATTAACATGATACAGAATCAGCAGCATCTCTTCATTACAATGATTTGCCATAAACCTCAAAGAGTAGCACGATTTTCTCAGTTTTGTGAATAGATTATCAATATGTTGGGTCCAGATTGAGTTTGCGTCAAAAGTTATACCCAGCATTTTAACCGATGTTGACATTTCTATTTCACTGGGGGTACCATCAAAAAGTCTGCAGTTTAGATTGTGCTCGCGCAAACTAGTTAACATAGCATTAGTGTTTGATGTATTTGAATTCAGATTATTGTTTTTCGACCACTTCAGCACATGGTCAAGAGTATTTTCGGCTACAATTTCCAATGCATTCAGATCGTTATGGGCTACTGAAACATTAGTATCATCGGTGTAACACACCATATATATATTAAAGTTATTAGTCACGTTGAAATATCTTATGAGATCATTTGCATAAACTACATCGAGAAATGGTCTCAAGATCGAGCCTTGCGGAACTCCTTGAGGTATGTGTAAGGTATCTGAGTAGGACTGATTAATTTTCAGAACTTGCTTTCGATTGCTTAGAAAAGACTCTAGAAGGTGCATGGGTACTCCTCTGACACTATATCTCGATAACTTAGAAATCAGTAGTTTATGATCGACGCAGTCGCAAGCGCGTGAGAAGTCCAGAAAAAGGCCCATCACAAATTTGTTGTTGTTCAGATGTTTCAATTATATGGCTCTAAAATTCACAAAAAGCAGATTCTGTGCTTTTCTTTTTAATGAAACCATGCTGCGATGACGAATGCAGATTATATTTGTCGAAGAAAGCACACAGCTGGTTTTTCATATTCAGCTCAAATAGTTTTGAAATACTAGAAATAATGCTTATCGAATTATCAAATAGTGCTTGGATATATAGTGATTGCAATAAAAATTATTTCAATAATACTCATAAAAACCGACAAAACGTTTGGTAAGCCACTGTTTCAATTGGACTTCTGTCAGATACCACGTACGCCATTCTGAATAATTTCCGAGTTTGCTAGATTCAAGTACGATGAACTTTCGATTGTGATATGTAATAAATAATAATGGATGTGTGAAATCCTAAGGAAACGTTTCTTGAGAAATTCCCTACGTAACAGATAATCAGATTTCATAGAAATTGGAATCGTAAATAAGTCGACAAACTGTAGCGATAAATACTGGAAAAGACGGCAAAACTCCAAGTGTTTGGTAATCAAGATAAAATCGCGGTGTCTACAAAGTAGTAGTAACTTAAATTTGGATCGATTAATTGAATTAAAACGACTACTTCTACTATACTCGGATCGGATCTAAACGAGCGAACGGGGGAAGAAATTCAATATTTCCCCAAGCGTGAGGCAAATAATTCACTGGAGAGAACAACCAACACGAGTTGGCGGTCTCATTAAAACAGATGAAAGTATTTTTATTGTTTTGAGGTTACGATATAGATACTTAAGGCTAACCATTAAATTTTCCATTAATTACTGCAAACTGTTCCATCGTGCTACAATTTTCTAATGATTCAATTATGTTTTACAATGAATTAGGGAGGTAGACGCCATATCAACTACCCATATTGAGTAGTATGTTGAAAAACAGCCTAACAATAAAGTGAAGTTAAATAATTTCTTCTATTTCGACATTTTCATTCAAAGTTTCACTTCCCTTACCCATAAAAAAGTAGCTACAATCAGAGCGAATAGATATTTACACACTTTTTTTAAATGTATCAATGAAAATAAACAAATGTTGTTTCTTCTTCCAATATTACTTGGTTTTTTTCTTTCACATTGTCTGATATTTGTTTCAGACTTTTTCTCGTAGGTTTTTCTTGAAATGTGCTCCACCCAGGGAAACGTCTAATGAAAAATCCTAAGAATAATCATTTGTGCAGGCACTGAAACCTGATCCAGATAAAGCGAAACAATCCAGATAGAAATGAAGACCCACTCATCCCAAGTAAACGGGACTGGATCTTCCGGTAGATGATCGGAGGAAGACAATATCACACATGAATTATTGAAAATATTCTGGAAGCACTTGGTTTTCCCTCTCAAGTTGTACTTGAGATAAAACCGGCCTGGAATATCATGAAGCTGCTGCTCTTACGAGGAAGCAGTTCCATCACACCAGAACCTGTAGTTTACATTGCTCTTTCTGCTTAACGAACAGTCCGGGAACCCGGACTTTCGAAAGCCCGGAAAATTCACTAGAACTTAAACATTTAGAAGCAACCTTCAAAGAACGTCACCAAACGGTTGTTATACAACAGCCAAGGATGACCTACTCACAGGTGATTGTTGTTTGAATAATCTAACGAAGAGACGTGAACGTCGATGGACATCTCGGTTTGGATGACGATGAAACAGCAGTGTCAGGTTTACAGTGTATGGTGGAGTTTCACTTTCGCCTAGCCTTAAAGTTCATTCACCAAATAAAGTGAACTCCGTTGAAAATTTCCACTCAGTTGGTCGAGTTTGGGATGATGTCAGCGTGAAAGTTCGAAAAGATTGACTCACTTTGAACCTAACCTAATATTCTTTCTCCATTCAATCCTTTCGAAAAAAATTGGCCATAATAGTGTATTCATCCATGACCTGAAGTAGACTCTTGAGAGAAAACTGTTCGATGACTCAAGTCTGCACAAAGACATTATTGATGACTTTATGTAGGTTTTATCTTCCTTTCCTTACTTTTTTTCTTCACATGTACCAGATTTCACCAAGTTCCTTCGTTATTTCTCGAAATGTACCAAATTTGACCGATTTCCTCCGTTATTTCTCCAGATGTACCATATTTCACCGAGTTCCATCGTTATTCTCTCCAGATGTACCAAATATCATCGAGTTACTCCGATTTTCTATAAAGATGTACCAAATTTCACTGAGTTCCTTCTTTTTTTTTCTGGAGATGTACCAAATTTCACCGAGTTCCTCCATTTTTCTTCCCAGATGTACCAAATTTCATCAAGTTCCTCCTTTTTTCTCTCGAGATGTACCAAATTTCACCGAGTTCCTCCGATTTTCTCTAAAGATGTACCAAATTTCATCGAGTTCCTTCGTTTTTTCTGGAGATGTACCAAATTTCACCGATTTCCTCCGTTATTTCTCCAGATATATCAAATTTTACCGAATTCCTCCGTTTTTCTCTCCAGATGTACCAAATTTCACCGAGTTCCTCCGTTTATTTCTCCAGGTGTACCAAATTTCACCGAGATCCTCCCTTTTTTTCGAGACGTATCAAATTTCACCGAGTTCCTCGGTTTTTTTTCTAGATGTACCAAATTTTATCAAGTTCCTTCTTTTTTCTCTCGAGATGTACCAAATTTCACCGAGTTCCTCTGTTTTTCTCTAAAGATGTACCAAATTTCATCGAGTTCCTTCGTTTTTTCTGGAGATGTACCAAATTTCACCGATTTCCTCTGTTATTTCTCCAGATATATCAAATTTTACCGAATGCCTCGGTTTTTCTCTCCAGATGTACCAAATTTCACCGAGTTCCTCCGTTTTTCTCTAAAGATATACCAAATTTTATCGAATTCCTCAGTTTTTTTCTCCACACGTACAGAATTTAACCCAGTTTCTTCATTTTTTCTCGGGAAGTATGAAATTTCACCGAGTTCCTCCGTTTATTTCTCCAGGTGTACCAAATTTCACCGAGTTCCTCCCTTTTTTTCGAGACGTATCAAATTTCACCGAGTTCCTCTGTTTTTTTTTCTAGATGTACCAAATTTCACCGAGTTCCTTCCTTTTTTTTCTCGAGACGCACCAAATTTCACCGAGTTCTTCCATTTTTCTTCCCAGATGTACCAAATTTCATCAAGTTCCTCCTTTTCTCTCTCGAGATGTACCAAATTTCACCGAGTACTTCCGTTTTTCTCTAAAGATGTACCAAATTTCATCGAGTTCCTTTGTTTTTTCTGGAGATGTACCAAATTTCACCGATTTCCTACGTTATTTCTCCAGATATATCAAATTTTACCGAATTCCTCCGTTTTTCTCTGCAGATGTACCAAATTTCACCGAGTTCCTCCGTTTTTCTCTAAAGATATACCAAATTTTATCGATTTCTTCCGTTATTTCTCCAGATGTACCATATTTCACAGAGTGCCTCTCTTTTTTTCTCGAGACCTATCAAATTTCACCGAGTTCCACCCTTTTTTTTTCTCCAGACGTACCAAATTTAATCGAGTTCCTTTGTTTTTTCTCCAGATGTACCAAATTTCATCGAGTTCTACCCTTTTTGTCTCGAGACGTATCAAATTTCACCGAGTTCCTGTGTTTTTTTCTAGATGTACTAAATTTCACCGATTTCCACCGTTTTTCTCTCCAGATGCACCAAATTTCCCCGAGTTCATCTGTTTTTTTTTTCGAGACGTACCAAATTTCACCACTCAGTTCCTCTGTAAAACAATCGAATTATTTTCATTCGCAGCCATTCGGAAATAACGAATCGTTTGCAAGATAGTCGTCAATTAAATCCGTAATTATTACCTCCTCTCGATTCTTTCGTCTCACCTCCGTCGTCGAATAAAACCAGAGATTTGTTTCGTATGGTCGTACGCTTTAACGCGTTCATCGCCTCCTCTGCTAGCGCGAGTATCCTTTTAAGTGGTTAATTAATTGAGGGTTTAATTAGTCGGGCAACTTGTTGCGACGTAACTCACGGCAACTGTTTGCGTAGCCGGGGACGAGCGGCGGCGCGTGCCCGTCGCGTTCCGAATAAGAATGAAAACGCTGATGATGGAAATGACGCTTTGATGTTCTCGGGCGGTCGCGTCCTGTCGTCACGTTTGAAGACGAGAAAAAAGCGTGTGTACTTAACAGGCAGGATGGAAAAAACTTGCGACTCTGTTGAATTTTCACCGCCGTTGAAAGTACTTCGGAGAATTATATTTTTTGTTGTTAGAAAGTTTTCGAGAAGAAAAAGATCCCTGTAGGAAACAAATTATGTTATGGAGAATCATCGAATCACTATTAAAGAAGAAACTGAAGATGACGGCATATCTGTTGGCTCATGCCATGAAATTTTTTCAGAAATTTTGGGCATAAAGCGTGTGACAGCGAAGTTTATTCAAAAATTGCTAAACTTTTCAACACCTTCAACACCATAACCATGTCTCAGCCACCGTATTCACCAGATTTGCCCCCTGCGACTATTTCCTGTTTTCAAGATTGAAGAGACCCATGAAAGGACGGCGTTCTGCGACGATTATTAAGATAAAAAACTGAGTCGCTGAAAAGCTGCAAAACATACCAAAAAAATGCTTATGAGAACTTCGAGGATTGGAAAAAACGCTGACAAGTGTATTTTATCTGGGGGGGGGGGTCTACTTTGAAGGGGACAAGATAGAATTTGATGAATAAATTTTTTTTTTGAGAAAAATGAAAATTCACATAACCCTTTCAACAGACACCGTATATGGTATGATTTTTCGGATTAGAATCGTTGATTATCCGTTTTTCTGATCTTTTTTCTTCTTTGAATTAATAACTTTCGAAAATACAAGGTGAGAAAAATATGATTTCAATCTATAGAAAATAAAGTACAATTAATGCAAAACTAAAATAACCCTTTTTTATCTAGATATCAAAATGTATTTTTTCCAAAGTTTTTGTGCAAAATTATTCCACAAGCAGCTTTATCTTACTGAGAATGGTCCTATACTTGATAAGTGGGATTCGGAACCTCAAGTGTGAAATTAATCTATTGAAAACACTTGTCCACACCAGAACAAAACAACTGTATTCCGTCACGCGTTTCGCTAACCAAGTCACCATCATCTGGAGATGATAAAGTCTTAGTCATCTGAGGAAAAAAATTTCAGCAGTGAAAAATTTTTCCAATGAAAGAAACTATTTCGAACCCCACAAGAAATAGCAATCCTGTTCCATTGATAGTCCATTTCACAAAGCCTTTGTGAATAACTAGAGGTGAGAATTAAAAAAAAATCATTCAGGCTTTATGCTCCAGGGTGACATGTATTTCACTCATGTATAAGTAACAAAGAAAGGCTACTTCTTCGTAAAATAAAACATAAAACGTTTGTGGGAAAAGAGGTTACAGGTTGTCTAAACTTTATACAGTATAAGTGGTTTTTGGCAGTAACAGAGAGAAAAGAGAACGGTAAGAGCGGTCTAGGGGCCTCAAATTCGATCCTTGAGTACTCTGCTATGAAAGTAACAAATAAAGCCGACATTTCATGTATGATAGAAATAAATCTAGTCGGTGGTCGCTGATCAAGAATTGATTCACTTTGTTGAAGACAAAATCACTCTTAATTTCACCAAAATCTGTGAAAAAATCTGTTTGTACTGTGTTAATTTAGTTTGGTTTGTACTAAATAGTGTTTGGTGATTCGTAAATGTGCCCGCCACCCACTGCAGTAGCTGATCATAAAAACATTTGTTAGTAGAAATTGTGGGAGGTAATTGCTCAGGAAAAACGTGCGAAATCCCGCCAAAAGTGCCTTTTATA
This sequence comes from Leptinotarsa undecemlineata, assembly GCA_015342065.1. Lineage (NCBI taxonomy): Eukaryota > Metazoa > Arthropoda > Insecta > Coleoptera > Chrysomelidae > Leptinotarsa > Leptinotarsa undecemlineata. The sequence continues at coordinate 14,317 of WOGP01002035.1, forward strand.
GTGTACTCAATCCCAAGTTTACTGAGATGTACGTATTTCAGATGTACGCAATCAAGATACAGAGAAGAGCCAGATGAATCGTTAAAATAAAATACTTTCCCTCACGAGAAGCACAAGGAACGACAAAAACACATGTGAAAAGCAGACAGGACTTTGTTTTTGATTTTCCATCCAGCTTCGTTTTAATGTCTGGTCGATCTACCTGTTGTTTCTGTTTTTTCCGTTAACCAGCTATCGTACCCCTACGAACGACAACTCTCAATTGTGCGAGTCAAGGACTAACGAGATTTCCAACACGGACGTCGTAACTGTTCGATAAACTTCCCTATTATTAGATCTCTCGACTTTCAAACAAAGAGACCTCTTAGCGCCACAATTCAAACATCACGACCTGTTGTCATTAACGCGCTTGAAGAGAACAGCACGCGCGGGCGGGCGAGAATTCTGGACGACCCCCGATGCATTATTTATAGCGCTATCGATTTTCGAAAGGCACGCTCTTCGTCTCTCCTTTTATCTTCGTCTCTCTCTCTCTCTCTCGCCGTGTCTCCCGTACACTTCAAATCGACCGGCAGTCTCTCTTCTACGTACGGACAATTTCGGTGTCGAGGACGTGTCATCTGATCCAAGTGGACCAATGAAAATAGATTTTGAAATGAAATAAATTAATAACAGTATCAAAAACATGGTTTTTGTAATTTTTTTCAAAATAAAAAAAGGCCAATTATGTGACCCTTTTTGGTTAGGTGAGATAGCAAAATTGGCATAGTTGGCTAGATTCATAACACAGTACCCCGAGGACAGTTATAGATAAGCGAATTCATGACTATACAGAAGTTTGTCACGTCAAGTTTTATGACAGACCGTTTCAAACAAACAGTTACATTATTTTTTCACCAACCTAAAACTGACGATATTCAATACAATCACCTATATTTTTCCCCCTTTGGGGGTGGAAATTCCTGATTCCCTTTCTTGATGTTTATTTATGCTATACAAAGAACCTACCTGAATTTCAAAATTCTAGGTTCAGTAGCTTCGGTTGTGGGTACCTACTGATTGACCGACACTCTTATATTTACGTATAGCCGCATCTACTGAACCTAGAACCTTAAAATATGCAGGTAGGTTCTTTGTATAGCGTAAATAAGCATCAAGAAAGGGAGTACAATAATTATACTGAATTTTGTCAGTTTTGAAGTTGGAAAGCTGATTTTTTTGGTTAATATAAAAATATTGTTAACTATTTGTTTAAAATGGTCTGGCACGAAACTCAATGTCACAAACCAAATTCTACGCGGGCGAAGACGCGGGCAACAACTAGTAATTAATATTTTTAATTTGAAAACACAATAACTAAACTAGGTTACTAGGTTACGGACAACGACATTTCGCAAAACTAACACAACCGTTAACGACGCCTACTCTCACGCGTCTGCGGGCGTTCGGGTCACGTTCTCGGCGATGGCGCTTCATTGCTTAGACCGCCCTTCTATCCCCGCGCATCGTCAACCGTCGGCTTACAGTGGACGCGATGCGTAATGGCTTTCTGCATTGCGTCAAGTTAATCTTATCGTGACAACTTTTAAACGATTCGTCCAAATTACTTAGTGTAAAAGGTATTCTAAAATATGCATTGTGAAAAAAGAATTGCATTTATGGCTCAGTATTTTTCATATAGTGGCTACAACATAGGATGTAGGTGTATGCTATCGCGGATTTTCATTTAGAACTATATTTATCTTTATTTTCACTCAGGAAGCAAACATTTTTCCGACTTAAGTAATACTTAAGTTATATTATGACTAAAATCACACAAAACCTTTGTAAATTCTAGCTTATATGTTATTTTGATGTATAAGCTGTATTTATGTAAAGTTTCCGATCCTGAAAACCACCACTTATCAATTTTGAATCAAATCGGATCATAATTGCAAATATTATCCGCCATTGTTGAGCCGCCATTTTGTTTTTTCCATTAGAAAAATTCCATAATGCATTGTCTCCGAATTTATGTCAAATTAGCTTGCAAATGAAGTATCATAATATGGAATACGGAATGATATGTCACACCTACTACTATCCCTATTTGAATTGTTTGGGTGATATTGACCGAGGGGTGGGGGGAGAGGTATGACAGTTGAGGTTACCATAGAAAGATGTCCCTCTTGGATTACAAATCGACGTGTTTATGCATTTTTTTCAGAACACATGTGTTTCGAAGATATTCGATCTGTTTCGTTTTCTACTTCCACAAGGACCATATAAAATCGACCAAATCCAGTTAGTATTTCAGTACAATGTTTGAATTTTCAAGTTTCTCTCCAATGTTTTGATTGGTTTCCGGGTTTTGTCGTGGTCTTTTTCGGTTAAAATCTCGAAACGTTTCAACTGCAAATGCGGCAGTCATCTTCAGTGGCGTTGTTGAAGTACTCTTCTAAACGAATCAACAGTTTCAGTTGCAGTTGAAACGTTAAAAAGAGTAGTTCGAACAGATAACAGAAGATGCCAGCTGCAATTCCAGTTGAAACGTTAAAAACAATGACGGCCGTCGTGAAAGCTTACGTTCCTATATTCATTTCCAATGTTTCAAAACTTGCCCTACAGTATATAATGGTCAAGCCAGCAAAACATTGAGGAATTGCATCCAGCAACATCATTTGAGCTATGTATAAAGGTTAAGGTAAAGCTAAATCATTTGGAAATGGGTTTTTTCCGATTTTTATGGAAACATTTCAAAATGTGTGTAAAACAGTTCATTCAAAAGTTGTAGATATTCATATGTCGAACTTTTTCAAATAAGTTAGGATATATAATTTCAAGTGGTACCACTCGCATACATATTCAATTTTTGTATCGAAATTGGTCTATGGCCAATTGCCTTCAAAAACTCTGTTGTCATATCTGAACACAAAAAACGCGATAAATCTAAGGTCGAAAACTACAGACCTATATCATTAATAACTCACCTGCCCAAACTTTTCGAAAAGTTATTGAAAAACAGATTGATACCCTATCTTGAAAAATACCGTATTATCTCGAATCACCAATTTGGCTTCAAGAAAAATACATCCACAGTAGACGCAATTCATAAACTAACCAAAAAAAATCAACAGTGCTGTTAGTGAGAATAAAGCATGCTTATGCCTATTCAAAGATCTGTCGAAAGCTTTCGACACTGTAAGCCATCCCTTATTCTTGCATTTTCTAGAAGACATTGGCGTCCGAGGAAATTCACTGAAATTATTCGAA